>ML806483.1:69258-81869 GCA_009831015.1 Picea engelmannii | reverse complement strand
AGTTACTAAAACAATCATACATCAACATTATTTAGTGGCGCAATGGAATCTAATTACTCAATCATTCATACCTCGACATTATGATCATGGCGCAAGAGTAAGCTAATTACATAACTCATCATACATCATCATTAATTCCATGACACAAGGTTTATCATCAACTTCATTTTCATGGTGCATGAGTAAGAAAATTCCTAACCAATCACACATCAACATTTAATTCATGACTGAAGATTAATCATCAACTTATTTTCATGACGCAAGAGTCAAAAAAATTATAACCGATCATACATCAACATTTAATTCATGGCGCAAGAGTGATTATCGAGTTTATTTTCATGACACAAAAGTAATCATCAAGTTTATTCCATGGCACAAAAGTAATCATCAATTTTAATTCGATGGCGCAAAGGTAATTATCAATTTTGTTTCCATGGCATAAAAGTAATTATCAATTTTAATTCCATGGTGCAAGGGTAATTATCAATTTTATTTCCATAGCGCAAAAGTAATCATCAATTTTAATTCCACGGTGCAAAACTAAGCTAATTACATAACCAAATAAGAAACTATAAGGAGGCCAACCATGTGTAAGCATTAATATTCAACTTCAATATCATATAACAATTGATTGACGCAATCACCATCTATGATGCATTCCTACAATTGTCCAACTACAATAATGCATATCAAATGACTGGCGCAAATACCATCTATGATGCATTCCTACAATAATCCAACCACAAATATGCATATCATCTACTTGACACAATTACCATCATTAGACAAGGTGCGGAAACAAACGTCGTGACAACTGTGCGAGTAAGGAACAATAATTGTTGTGGAAGTAATTATAGTGGCAGTACGAATTAGATGTTTTATAATTGTTTTATATTTTCATTGATATCTTCAATAGGCCCAGGATTCACTTGTTTACATTACACAGGCCCCCAAATAGGCATAAACATGAAGAACGCTTTTTATTACTAACAATAAGCGACAAGATACTATTTTCTTAACACACAAAAAAAGGAAACCCTTTTAATTATAAATTCTCCAAAATTTGGAATTGGAAGACACATTTATTTCTTTTATAGAGCGTCAAGGAGAAATAGCTATATCATACAACCATTAATTTATAAATTCGTGAAAAGTCATTTGCAAAAATTAGTCATGGTGAAGAACAATCTTAACATTTTGCAAGGAGCCCAAGAATTCACTGCCAGGATTTGAACCCAATCGTGATGGTTAAGACAATCTTAAATGTTTGGCTAGGAGCTGAGGAAAATTTTTCGACAGTCAATTAAACTGATTCGTGATGTTGAAGATGATTTGAAAACATTTGGCAGGGAGCCCAGGGAATTTCACTGATAGTCAAATAAACCAATTCGTGGTGGTGATGAAAATTTAAAAACGTTTGGCAAGATCCCATGGATGATTCGCTGACAATCAATTAATCCAATTCGTGGTGGTGATGACAATTAAAAAAAACGTTGGGCAAGATCCCAAGAATGATTCGCTGACAGTCAAGTAAATCCAATTTGTGGTGTGAATACAATTTAAAAACGTTGGACAAGAGCCCATGGATGATTCATTCACAGTCCAATAATCTAATTCGTGGTGTGAAGACAATTTAAAAATGTTGGGCAAGAGTCCATGGATGATTCACTGATAGTACAATAATCCAATTTGTGGTGTGATGATAGTTTGAAAACATTGGGCAAGAGCCCATGGATGATTCGTTGTCAGTCAAATAAATTTGATTCGTGATGTGAAGACAATTTAAAAACGTTGGGAAAGAGCCCCTAGATGATTCACTGACAGTCCAATAATCCAATTCGTGGTGTGATTATAGTTTAAAAACGTTGGGCAAGAGACCATGGATGATTCACTAACAGTCAAATTAATTTGATTCATGGTGTGAAGACAATTTAAAAACGTTGGGAAAGAGCCCATGGATGATTCATTGACAGTGAAATAAATCCATTTCGTGGTGTGAATACAATTTAAAAACGTTGGGAAATATCCCATGGATGATTCCCTGACAGTCAAATAAATCTATTTTGTGGTGTGAAGACAATTCAAAAACATTTGGCAAGGAGCCGAGGGAAAATTTCACTGACAATAATTTAAATGAATTGTGAAGGCAATGAGAAGACTTCTAAACGATTTGCAAGAGCCAAGAAAATTTTAATTCTTGATCCTCTCAAAGACACATCAAATCGATATAGGATAGCTAACACTAGCTTAATCTAGAAGATACAAATTTCAATGCTTAATTGTGAAAGGTAAATGACATACTATCCATAAATACAAAATTCTAAGCTTAGTTGAGATTGCAAATGGAATTACCATCCAGAAAATACAAATTCCAATGCTTATTACTCAACTCATCAAGGAATTACAAAATCAATGTCAGGAATAGAATGGCGGTTTATGACAATGTTTTCAAGGGATTGACATGAAATCTAACTAATTAAAATTTCAACTCAAATAAAAGTACCATAACCGAAGGTGACGAAGAGTCGAAGATGTTCTTTAGTGATGGTGATACTTTCATCCTCCCGCTTGCTAACCGTGGAGACTTCACCGATACCTCTCAACCAATGGTAGGGGTACTCTCTTCCCCCTTAGTCCCCCGAGCCGAAAATGGGCCACGTACACAAAACAAGAAAAATACTCTAGCTCTGAGCTTGCCTCGCAAGTGAGAGCCACCACTCTCTCTCTAGCCGGGTAACGCAACTCTCAGAAGTAAAACCAGTAAAAAATTCTACAGCATAACTTTACCCATAACCTGTTGATGATTGCAGCTATGTGAGACATTATCCATCTTACAAACCTGAAAGATGTTGACCATTGCAGCTATGTGAGACTTTTTGCAGCTTATAAACCTGAGAGAAAGCCCCTGATAAGGGTTTGTGGTTCCTATCTGAGACAGATATGGATCGTAGAGATGACCTCCTCCATTAAGAGAGTTGAGAAGAACTTTAGATCATTCTCATGTGTAACGTAGTGAGAAAGGCAATCTACAGAGTTGGACGTGCATGTGGCTGAGCACAAGGTGAACGTGTGAAATCCCAAAGTGTTGGGTGCATCATCATGAGAACAAAAATGAAGATGATGTATTAGCCTCCTCTGAGAAGAAGAGTTGATGAGAAACTCCAGATGACTCTCATGTGTAATGCAGTGGGAAAGAAGATATGTTGAGTGGACGTGCATGTGGATAAGCACAAGTGAACGTGATCCTAGTGGCTAAGCACTAGTGAAGAAGTGGTTCTTCTGTGTAAGGCAGTGAGCCAAATATATGGGCATCCCTATGGATGTGCCCCTAGTGGATGAGCACTAGTGGGTGTATAAGATCCCTTGCTATATTGTTCAAGAGTCAGACCTACCTGTAACCCTAATTGTAATGTAAAGGGTACAGGCCGCCCCACCTTAATGTGACTAGTAATTAATGTAAAAGATAATTAATCTGGTTGATATTAATTATATTATAAGCTAGTGAGGTCGACTGTTGGCATAGGGGCAGACCCAGGGTTCAACGCTACAAGAATGCACCAACAAAACCCTAACTACCGGCACTTTCGGCAACACTCTGAAGCAGATGAAGTCTCACCCGAGGTAGAGGTAGGGGTGGTTGCAGTACTCAAGTGTCTGCGAACTTAGTTGGGACACATATCTGTGATTATAACACTTTAATAAATCACTTAGCACCGTCAGCTCCTTAATATGTAATCACTATTCACTTCGTTGATACAACATAGCTTCGCAGTATTCACACTAATCTACAGTGTTCAAGCACTTAGCATATACAAATGGATCAAAATGAGCATATCAAGCACTAAGCATGGCTATCCATATCAGATCTAACATTCTCACATATAATAAGCACCAAGCATGAATAGATCTATCTAAGCATATCATAGCACTTAGAATATAACATATGAACACATCAAGACAAAGCACAAAGCACATATCACAGTGTTTACGTGGTTCACCCCCACCCTGGGGCTACTTCCACCAACTCTTCTTCTTTATAGTCTTCAGTCAATCGGTTACAAGCACATAGCCATCAAAACCTTGCATAGGATAGAAGATCTGCGCAGCTCTCTAGATCCTTCTTCCTTACGTTACAACACTAAGTCTCCTATCGTATCGCACATGGACTTGTACTCAACTCTACAAGTCTTACACAGAATGCACAAAGCCTTGATCACACAGATCCAACTCTTGGCACTTAGCCTACATCACATAGATATATCATCCACTACTTCTCTATATGGCCTAGACATCTATATATACATACAAAATAGGCCTAAACATGGGTAAACCCATGGGCCGACATCCCCTTCCCATTACATATTCCCAAAAACTGAAACAAAGGCCCAAAAAGGGGGCCGAGATCCTGTGATCTCCACTTCATCTTGCACTCCTCCTTCGACAGGCTATCGAAGTTACAAAAAATAGGTCATCATGACCAAGAAATTCCCAAAACTTGGTCAAGGGCCAACAAGCCCCCAAAACTCACATGTGACTCATCCCGACTCACTTTGGTCTGAGCAATTCTGCCTCGAATGCCTCGAGCTTGGCTAGAGTTGCTTCAACTTACTACTTTGTTGTGGCCTCTTATTCAGTGAACTCCTGGATCACTGCGTCGTTCATTGGTCCTTCCAGGCACGGTTCTGTAATGAGGACGACCTGTTCTAACTATGCTCCTTGGCTCTCGACCTCTATAAACAACAAACATGCCTCATCTTGCGCAGGTTGAAGTCGTTGAGTGACTTCCATCACTTTGCTTTGAAGCATATGGATCTGCTGCTGAGCTATACATTGTTTGTGAGACCTATTCATTCTGTCTACAGCTGACAAGGCCTTCAACTGCACCTATAGTGTATCTGCGTGCTGCTTCGCTTCTTGGAGCTGCAACTCAGTGAGGTTAAGGCCCTGCCAGCTATAACTCCGGTGTCTGTAACTCCGAGTTCTCAGTGAGGTTATCGTATGTTTGAGCGCTCCTATTACCCAATTGCTTGCACTCCAAGGCAAGAGATTTTAATCTGTCAACTGCACTGCAGGCAGTGGCTTCCCTTTGGTCTCGTACATCTTGAGGGCTCTTGGGCACAGTGCAGAGCTCCAAGTCTGCTATGCACTATTGGATTACGTCTTTGAGTTGTGCCACTTGCTATGGGGCTGTCTCTTCGACCTTTACTTCAATGACTTTCACAGAGTGAAGTGATCTATGGACCATTTCCTTAACTTAGAGTTACTCTATGAGCAACTATTCCTTTTCTTTATGCAGCTGGGATTTTTCTTCATCAAACCTCTCTTGCAGAGTAAGCTTCTCGCGTTCAACAGTACTACGCTACTCTAGAAGGTCTTCCTATGCTTGCGCCAAAGCCTGGATGGCTTGCGTTGTCTCCTCCTGTGCTCGTCGAAGGTGAGCTTCGACTGTATCAGCGATCCAGTGGATTTGAGCTGGCTCATCTCCTATTTCTGATGTTCTTGTTGATGGAGGCACAATAGAAACTACGCGACTACACTATAGTGCCTGCTGCACTTCTTGAAGTTCAACCTTGATCCGACTGAACACCTCCTCCTGCTTAGCTTCCTTCTATCTCCAGGGAAGCATCGTTTAGTGCTACGACGATGAAGTTGAAGTCGTTTGAGGTGAGGGTGGTCTCAAACTTAGTCCTGGTTGCTATTGATTTCTTCCTTGAGGAAGGTTTCAGAGGGGAAACCTTCCTTTTCTTCGAGGGGTCCTCCTCGTCTCTAGGTGGTGTAACCTCTCCTTTCTTCTGTTCGACTTCTGCGCCATCTATCTCTTCGTCATCACCTCCTTGCTCAGGTGAGATAAAAGTAGTCTTCGCCAAGGTATTGTGGACATATTGGGCTTCTTCATTTTTCTTGGTCTTGCTCGGTCCAGGTGTATCCGTCGCAGTTTCTAGACTATCAACATCGGACATCTTCGCAGGGTTCGCTGGAACAAGAAGGTCCACTGACCGTTCCTTGGTAATATCTTCCAAGTCATCCTCCTTCAACTTGTAGTATGACTGCAGCTGTTGTTTATGCTCATCAACACGTGTTGTGATATAGATGAAATGGCGGTCCGCGCTGAATTTCATCAAGGGTCTAAATTTGTGGAGTGTGTTTGGGGTTATACGAGGCTCAGATTGGATAGCGGTCTTCAGTTGGGTGTAATAAGTGTGGAAGATGGCATTTGATTTCCACTGCTTGTTCATGTCATTGGAGTACCACAACGTACTGAACTTCGCGGCCAGTGGTTCAAAGGGCTCGATGTCCGGGAAAGTCGCACCTTCCAACATCTCCCATGCGATGAACGCGATTAAGATGAGAAGCCAAATGAAGTGGAACTCATATCATTGGTCTTGTGCTTCCTTGTAGTCCAATTCTAACTGGTTCACCAAGTACTTCGCCCAATTCATGTGTAGGCCCTCTGTGCACTTCCCTGCGAGGTCAACTAAAAATCCGGTTACTTGGGTGGGCCAGTTTTTTCGAACTAATTTCCCTGCGATCAGTTGACAGTATAGGCGCACTGCACCACTCTGGATAGAGGCTACCTTGTAGCCTCACGTTCCCTTCTCTACATCTTTGCAAGTATCCTTTATCCTCTGGGCGAGAGCACGATCCGTGGTCTTTCTGGGGTAGAAATCCTATGGGTCAAGGCCTTGCATGCTTAGCCCTGTGATCCGATTGATTAATGTCAGATCCACTGTGATGCAACGGTTCAACCACAAATAACCTCAATGATAGCAAGACAACAATAATTTGACGCATGCGTTTACCTCTTGGTGTCGTCCAAAGTGCAGAATCTTCATAAAATTTAATAGATTCGACTGCGTGAGGTTCTTGGCCCATGACTAAGGGGTAATCTTTGAGTTCTTTCCTTTTGTTCTCGTCAAATATTTATGCGGGGCGAGCATGCTGTAAACCTTCCTATCGCCGAGGTTGAAGTCGCTAAACTTCAACTCTGCGAGCTTATCCTGGTCAGCACGAACTGTGCGCACCTCTTTCGGAAGGTACGCAGTGACCAACACGTATTCGAAATCTCTGGGCACACTGTCTTGGTTTATTGCGCCGCTTATAGGTGGTAGATAGGCGGGTAAAATGATCGGAATCAGCTTAGCATTCGCTAAATCATCCTTGTGCTTAGTTCACCTTTCACGGGACGTTCCAGATCTGTGGGCAATGGATGGAGAGGCCGACAGTCCTCTCATCGACGATGCTTGTATACCTGTAGACACTCCTCTTTCCGAAATGACTCTCTCTATCATCAAGTCGAGGATAAATTATGTCACTAATTCTTCAACTGTGGTGAGCTCGTCGGACATACATGCTCGGGATTAAAATTATCGGGGTCACGATGGATTTAGACACTGCAATGGAATAATAGCAAGGGCACAATGATCACTCTATGCAATTCATTCAGTCTGCAGGCTTCAATTTCTCAGTTAGCAAAAAGTGTTCTCCGTGCATGGCACGAAGGGATAAGTAGGCAACTCGACAACGGTTTGTGTGCAACGATTATGAGCCCCTATTAACTTTTGTTTGATCTGTTATGGCGTGGTCCAATGGTTTGATGAGGAACCTTTATTTATTTTCTGTCCATTCGGAGCGGAAGGTGAATGGATATATCGGTCCCAACGACTATATTGCTTCGCCACGACAAAGTGCCATGTGTCGTTGTTCTGATATCTCAACGAAGCTCCAATTCTGCAAATTTTCTTTCTACGAAGTTCCCTCTGGAATCTTTTGTAACTTTTCAATATTAGCCCTCTTCTTACTTAGCTTTCTAGCCTTCTTTCCAGTGTTTCTAGCCTTCTTTCCAGTGAGCTTCATCTCGATAGTCTCTTTTCCATTTTGATTCTTATCATCTTTTAACATAGTCATTGTGTGTTGTTGAGATTCTTTCCTAGGATTCAGGGGTAATACCTCTTCTTTATTTGGAGTAAGTACTTCAGTCTTCTATGGGTCTCCTAATGTTCTTCCAGCTTCGACATCAATGTTTCTAGTGACAACTAGCTTCAATATGCTCTCATGTTCCTCAATCAGTTGTGCGATCCTTCGAGCCATGAAATCTTTAAAGTCTTGTCTCTTCTACTCCGAGGCTTCTTCTTCTTCCTTTCATTTGTCTTGAGCTCTATCAATCCAAGGTTTCCCTAGTAACATGGTAAACGGAGCGTTGTTTTCAATAAATTTAATAATCTCAAAATCTTCTTCTATCGAAGTTTCATTGACGGTCATAGGTATCTGAGTGAGCCTTCCACACAGGTTTACCAATTTTCCTCTAAATAACCCTTTTCCTCCTAGTGAAGGGGTCATAGGAGGCCTTCCTATAGCTTCCCAAGTTCTTTCTGTCATGATATTCACTTGTGTTTCCTTATCTAGAACACAATCAATGTCAAAGTCCCCTATTCTTGCTTCAAGGCACTCCTTGTCTTTAAAAATATCTTATAGTCTAACATGTCGATGGTCATCCAAGATGTCTTTCATCTGTAGTAATAACTTCTCAGATTATTTCTAGGGTTCTGTTATAGCCTCTGGATCTGCCTTAGGATTTTCTTAATTCAGATTCATTCCTTCAAGCTTAGCGATCATTCTAGGGCAATCCAACACTTCATGGTCCATAGCCTTACAACAAAGACAACTAGGTATTCTTCCAGGGCATTCCTTAGCCAGATGTCCCGGTATTCTGAAACTGTAACAAAGGGTTAATCCTCTCTTTCTTTTAAATGATCTTCAACCTCTTCTATACTGCGCGCTAGGATCGTATGAGCTAACCTGCAACAAATTCTTTCTAGGATCCTGCATCCATTTGTTAGTCCAAACATCTTTTCTATGCATAGGTATAACATATCTTTCATGATTCTTATCAAATCTATTCATATCAAACCTTCTTTCATTTATTAGTGCCCTAGTTTTTAAGCTAGGACAAAAACTTCCACTCATCTTACTTTTACAGAGCACAAAGCTTTCAGATCTAAAACTTTTTAACTATTCTTACCTTTATTAGAGCACAGAGCTTACAGATCTTACCTCTCTTCTTCATATCAGACTTCTTCTCTTGAGATCTGACCTTCCTTTCTGCAGATCAGACTTCCTTTCTTCAGATCTAACCATCCTCTTGGCACAAAGCTCTACAGGTCAAGTAAAATGTTGCGCACTAGGGCAACAGATCTACGCATAGAGATTTCACACTTTCAGATCGAATCTTTGCACAAAGTTTCTTCTTCCTTAGTTCCCAGCAATCACAGTTTTAGGTCCCAACAACATAACCATTTGTTGGCACAGGGGCAGATCCAGGGTTCAACACTACAAAAATGCACCAGCAAAACCCTAACTACTGGCCCTTTCAGCAACACCTGCGAAGCAGATGAAGTCTCACCCGAGGTAGAGGCAGGGGTGGTTAAAGGACTCAAGTGTCTGCAACCTTAGCTAGGACACAGATTTGTGATTATAACACTTTAATAAAGCACTTAGCACTATCGGTTCCTTAATATGTAATCACTATTCACTTCACTGATACAATAGAGCTTCACAGTATTCACACTAATATACAGTATTCAAGCACTTAGCATATACAAATGGATCAAAATGAGCATATCAAGCACTAAGCATGACTATCCCAACCATATCTAACATTCTCACATATAATAAGCACCAAGCATGAACAGATCTTTCTAATCATATCAGAGCACTTAGCATATAACATATGAACACATCAAGACAAAGCACAAAGCACATAACACAGTGTTTACGTGGTTCACCCCCACCCCAGGGCTAAGTCCACCAACTCTTCTTCTTTATAGTCTTCGGTCAATTGGTTACAAGCACATAGCCATCAAAACCCTGCACAAGACAAAATATCTGCGCAACTCGCTAGATCCTTCTTCCTTGCGTTACAACACTAAGCCTCCTATTGTATCGCACAGGGACTTGTACTCAGCTCTACAAGTCTTACATAGAATGCACAAAGCCTTGATCACATAGATCTAACTCTTGGCACTTAACCTACATCACATAGATATATCAACCACTACTTCTCTATATGGCCTAGACATCTATATATACAGACAAAATAGGCCTAAACATGGGTAAACCCATGGGCCGACATCTCCTTCCCGTTACATATTCCCCAAAACCCAAACAAAGGCCCAAAAAGGGGGCTAAGAGCCTGTGATCTCCTCTTTGTCTTGCGCTCCTCCTTCGACAGGCTGTCGAAGGTCCAAAAAAATAGGTCATCATGACTAAGAAATTCCCAAAACTTGGTCAAGGGCCAACATCAGCCCTATTGTGCCAATAGACACTTCTGTTGACATGTTTAGTTTAGTATAAGTAAAGGTAGATTCCCCATTGTGGAATCATATCTCTCACATAAGTTTGGAAATTTCAACAAGCATATCTTCTTGGGAAAAGTGCGCACCTCTCTTAGGCGATAGTCTTCTAGGGTTTGAGCACCCTCTTGTGTGCCAGGTCTTATTGGTGGTGAAGGTATTTCTCTTTAATAATATAACAAAGGATTTGGTTGGGTTTTCTTCCCTTGTTGAGAAGGGTTTCCCATGATATTTCTTGTGTTCTTGTGCATGGTGTCTCTTCTTGTGATCTTGGTTGCTACAACATTATTGTTTATGGTTAAGACAAATGAAAAATTTGAATGAACTACATGCTTAACCTAACTTATTGAAAAATCAACATGGTATTCGAGCATAGGTCTTGAAGATCCCATTGCACAAACATTTTCCAGCCATTCTCTCTCACTTCTGTAGAAACCGTATGATCCTCCTAGGGTTTCCATAAATTTCGTACGACCTACTCTTCTGAGAGTTTACAACACTTAAAACTTGGATGCTGGGGCAAAAAAGGACATAGGTGTGTACGAACTCCTTCAACGCACCTCCAACAAGTCTTGGGTTTCATTTCCGAGCATTTAAAATTTTTGGCCCTAGGGTTTCGCCAATTTCTGCAAAAAATTTCAGAATTGTATTTCTACAACTCTTTAAGAATCTTTTCAGCTTACCAGGGCTATCATATTTCTTAAGGATTATTGTTGGCAGTCATAAACCCCAAAAAACCTAAGAGTGTTAGCCTAGCCTAGCCGTTAGGTTTTCTAGCCTAGTTGACAAGGATTTGTGAAGAATTCAAAGATGAGCAAAATCATGATGGGAGGCAAGCTTGATGATTAAAAAAAAATCAGTTCCAGGAAGACAAGACCTCAAATAAATGAAGACATCAACATCTCAACACTCTCAGGTATGGTCCCTACCAATGATAATACTTGGTTAATTGATAGTGGTGCCTCCAAGCACATGACCGATCTTAGAAATCACCTAACACATTTTGTTGAGAAAGAGGCACGTCTACATGTTGTTCTTGGAGATGATGCTAGATATAATGTAAGAGGAGTTGGAACTTCTACCTTCCAACTAGATTCAGAAATGCAGTTTAAATTAGAAGAAGTATTATATGTACCTAGAATGAAGAGAAACCTTGTCTCTATTTCGGCCTTGGAAGACAAAGACTACAGGATTACTTTCTCAGAAGGAAGAGTTCTTGCATGGCACAAAGACTCTCATATAAGTTCTTCCAAGGTAATTGGTGTCTAAGAAAACAAATTGTATAGATTGACCATCAAACCAGTCCAAGCCTTATTACATGCCACTATCAACTTGAGTGAGTTATGGCATAGAAGACTTGCTCACATTCATTATAGAGCTCCTCCAGCTCTAGGAAAAATGCTAACAGTTCTATCAGAGATACAAATTCAGCATAAAGGTGTTTGCAAAGGTTGTGCCCTTGGAAAAAATGTTAAAGGATCCCTCCCAAGCAGTGACAATAGATCCAAGGAAATATTGGACTTGATACATTCAGACGTATGTGGACCAATGACTGTTGCATCTCTAAATGGGTAATTATACTATGTACTCTTCATAAATGATCACTCCAGGAAAAAATGGTTTTACTTTCTAAAGAACAAGGATGGAGTCCTTGCAAAATTTCAAGAATTCAAAGCTCAGATTAAGAACCAGATCGAAAGAAAAATCAAAATATTAAGATCGGATAATGGAAGAGAATACACCTCAAATTCAATAGTTTTTGTATTGAAGCAGGAATCAAGAGGAAGTTCACAGTTCCCTACAACCCTCAACAAAATGGGGTAGCTGAAAGGAAAAACAAAACTTTCATTGAGGCAAAAAAATCAATGATACATGATCAAAGTCTACATATGACTCTATGGGTAGAAGCATGTTTGACAAAAATCTATGTTCAAAATAGAAGCCCCCATAAGGTCCTAAAGAACATTACTCCAGAAGAAGTCTTCACTGGAGTGAAGCCCAAGATTGGAAACTTCAAAATATTTGGATTTCCAGTATATCTTCATGTACTCAAAGAAAAGAGATCCAAACTAGAACCTTCAGGAAGGAAGGGCACAGTTGTTAGTTACAACGAATCCTCAAAATCTTATCGAATCTACATTCCTGGTCAAAGACAAATTGAAGTAAGCAGAGATGTTACTTTTGAAGAAGAAGTAGCCTTCCAGAAATCCAGAGAAGCTCAGATGGAAATTGATCGTGAGACAATACCTTCTCCTCCCTTAG
>ML806482.1:430944-446400 GCA_009831015.1 Picea engelmannii | reverse complement strand
GTAGAGGGACAAAGTGGAGGGGTTTAAACACATAGTGGAAGTGGTGACATGCCAGGGTAGTGGTGGAGGCATAAGGACGATGACTTGTCTAACCATGTCATAAAGATGAAGACATAAACCAAGGGTTTGGGCCAACATCAACCTTAACTTTATTTGTGCTAAGACCTAAGAAGACTATAAGGAGGAGGTCAAAAGTAAAACATAAACAACACTAAGGATAAAAATCAAAATCCTAAGGATGAATTGACCCAAAACTACTCCATGTGATAACACTACACACATGAGACTCCCTCCCATGTTCCTCAAATCCCTAAGGTTGTTCTATATTGACTTCCTCCTCAATGCTCCTATTGAGGAATGTTGTCTTCACATCCATCTGGTGAATCCTCCACCCCATGACTAAGGCAATAGATATAACAGCTCAAATGGAAGCATATATGGCGACTCGAACAAATGTCTCCTCATAGTCCACTCCCTCACTTTGAGAGAACCCTCTCGCACAAACCTAGCCTTGACTTTCTCGATGTTGCCATCTACAACATGCTTGATCTTGAAGATCCACTTGGAACTCACCAACAACTTCTCCTCCAATCTCGGCACTATATCCCATACATAATTCTTCATGATGGACGTGTACTCCATCATGGCATCCCGCCAAACCTATTGATTTGATGCTTCCTCAAAACTGGAAGGCTCAGCATCAATGATGCTACTCACAAGTGCCATGTAGTTCAAAAACTTCCTTGAAGGCCTACTCTCCCTAAATGTGCTCTTAGGAGCCTCAACATTCTCCTAAGCATCCCTCGATGTCTGTGTGAACCATCGAGGTCTCCCAACAGAACTGGGAGGGGTAGTTGACTCCACCTCCCCACCTGAAGGTTGGCTTCCTGAACTGGAAGTTGCTAAGTGTTGTTTATCCTTCAGAGCCTTCTGCTCCTCTTTTTTTGTCATCGGTGGTGTCTCCTGAGACTTCGTACATGCCAAGTTCTCCTCGAACTTAACATCTATGCTCACAATTGTCTTTCTCTGTGCTAGTATGAAGATCCTATAATCCTTTGAAGTCTCGTTGTATCCCACAAATATACCCTTCCATCATGAAGGCTCCAGCTTTGTCCTCTTCTCCACGGGCACATGGATGTATAATGGACAACCAAAGATCCCCAAATGTCTTATCTCTGGCTTCACTCATGTGAATGCTTCATTAGGATTTTTGTCCCCTAATATCTTGTGAGGACTCCTATTCTGCACATACATGATCGTCTTACATGCCTCTATCCAAAGGAACATAGGCAAATCCTGGTCATGTATCATAGCACTGGCAGAACTGATGATGGATCGGTTCTTTCTCTCTGCAACCCCATTCTATTGAGAGTTATATGAGACTGTCAGCTCCCTCTTTGCTCCTTGCCTCCTTGCAGAAATCCTTGAAGTCATTGGAGGTGTTACTCTCCCCCATTATCCAACCTCAAGACCTTGATCTTCTTCCCTGTCTAGTTCTCCACCTGGGCCATGAACTCCCGGAACCAACAGAAAACCTCATCCTTGGTCTTCATAAAGAAGATCCAAGTTTTTCTAGAAAAATCATCAATGAATGTCACATAATATGATGCTCCCTGCACTGATGCTACTGACATCAGTCCACACACATCTAAATGTATAAGATTCATGATCCCCTTGGACCTACTCTCACTGCTTAGAAAAGCAATGTTGGCATTCTTGCCAAGTGCACACCCTCTGCACATGCCCTGTTATTCACTACTAAAATCTGGGAGACCAGTGACAATCGCCCTCGAGATCGACAACACTTTGTAGTGCAAGTGTCCCATCCTCTTGTGCCATAGCTCATAGAGGTTGTCACTGTCATGTACCAAGCCTAAACAGGTTTACCCTACAACCTGTATAAATTGCCCTCTCTAACCCCAATCCTCACTATTGTGTCAAGGCTCACTCCCTCTGGACATATGAGTACTTGCCCTCTCTGAAATATAACAACAAAACCCTTGTCCTCCATAACTAAGACTGAGAGCAAGTTCTTCCTTAGTCCCAGTACACATAGCACATCCTGGGCCTCACACGAAGTACCTAACTCCAGTTCGAAGAAGATTGTTCCCTCACCCTTCACTACATACTTGGCATCATCACAAAGCTCCAAATGAATTCTTGAGTCCTTCGTCAGACGGTTGAATAGCTCTCATGCTTCTGTCACATGACATGATGCGCCACTGCCGAAGTACCACGCACTCCTAGTGACTGTGTTGGTAGAAAGGAAAGAAACTAGTAAGAAGTCACTCTCGAACTTCACAACAAACTCATCCAACTAAGTTTTTGCAGATGTTGCAACCTGTTGTGATTTTCCTCTTCCTTTATTCTTCTTCAGACACTAAGATGCATAATGACCACTTTTGTGGCATGCGAAGCACTTGATCTTAATCAAGTCCTTCTTCTTCACCGGCTATGAGGTTTCCCCCTCACTATTACCCTTCTTGTTGGAACCCTTTCCTTTGCCCTTTTTTGCCTGACTGACAAGGGCAAGATTCTCATCACTACCTCCCTACCTGCTAGCTTTGGACTCCTCCTAAGTCTCTTCCTAGATTGAATCATCCCAAAGCCTCTCCCAATTGGGAAGTATTAACCCCTAGATTTTCTCACTTGGAAATCCTCAGGGTTAGGGGCCAATGTATTCTACTTACGGGCATTCAGATGGTTTGTTCAAAGGTAGCATTTGGTCAGGCCAAGGTTGGTTTCCATTGAGGTCAGGTACAAAGATTGGTTAAGTGGTTTTCCTTTTTTCAAAGGAAAAAGTTTACACAGGTCTTCATGGATAGACAGAGATGTCTATTTTTAGCATATGCCCTACTTTTTAAGATACGAAGATCAGAGGTCCGCATGGCAGTCCTTGCAAGCTCATGATTCCAATGAGCCTTTTTCGAACAACATGCAAGCAGTTTACTATTTTTAGCAGGTGGAGTTTCGGGCCTCGGATAATTATTTTGATCACATATTCGGATTCCTCATTGAAAATCAAATCCGATGAGTATATTCTCATTGACATGTGACAATAATCTATTTTTGTCAATGTCTATTTTTAGACATACTATATTTGGCAGTGGTATCTTAGTGGTCCTGAACATATTTGGGGTTTCTTCCTATTTTTTAGGGTGATTGCTATTTTTGGCATGTATATTTTTAGCAGGTCTATATTTAGCAAGAGTGGTCGCCATCAAAGGTGACACGTGGGAGTCTCCACAACTAAGATGTGGCAGGATATGGAGTGCATGGATTAGTTGGGCACTAGGATGGCACATGGTGGAGCCCACAAGGTAATTGGATGAGTCATGCAGGACACCTACCTTTTTTCTCTCCCTAACTCCCTCTCTCACCCACCTAACTCCCCTTTTCTCTCCCTAACTTCCCCTCTTCCTCAATTTACTCCCCCCTTTGCTCCACTCTCTCCTCATTCAAGAGGGGCTCATGACCTTCATGGGACACCACCTTTTTTCTCTCACCTAACTCCCCTTTTCTCTCCCTAACTCCCTCTCTCACTCACCAAATTCCCCTTTTCTCTCCCTAACTCCCTCTCTCCCTCAATTCTCTCTCATTTAACTCCCACTCTTTTCACATTCAGTGGGGTGCATAGCCTCACCTTCCACTTCCACCCATTTGAAGCACCTCCTTGGGATATCTACCCTCCTCCTCCCTCTTGGCCTATATATTCAGCTGCTCTCCATTGTCAAAGGGCTGGATCTTCTTCATCGGCAGCACTCTACATCAAATTTCTCCCTTCTCTCTTATGTTCTCTCATGCAGGGATCATCACCACACCATTTTTGTACCTATCTCCTTGGCGCATCCAACCTCTTGCCATATACAGAAATAAAATCTCGACGTGCTTGTACCGATCCTTTTTGGTTTGCTGGTGTTTTAGATTCTAATCTTTTTGTGGTTCAGAAGTTATTTGCATATCATTTGGGTGTTATCTACTATTTGATATCACCTTCTACATGTGTTCATTTTTTATTTTGGACTAACGATTGCAGAGATTCTACCAAAACATTTAAAAAACCATATTTAGAACCTCTGGCTATCTAAACACAGCCATAATTTTCTTTATTTGCTGCTGTTATATTGTTTTATTTTGCAGATTTACAGGTAGCGGACAGCAAGAAAGAACTTAGGGACACCCCCCCTGAGGTTGGCATGCACCAACCCCAACGGAGAGGACTCTGTTAGTGACATATTAGGGACAGAATTCCTACAATTACCATTGTTTTCCGTGCAGGTTTCAAGGTTGTTTCAGATCTGTTTTAGGGTGCGCAAAATAGTGCTAACAGGAAGTTTCTCCCGAGCACAAATCCCTATGACAAATGGTTCCCATGGCTTGGTGAAGCCATCCAATGCCACATTAACAAGCTCTACGTCATCCCTTTTCTCCTCAATGGCTACAAGTTGATCACGTGTCTGGGTGATCCTCATGAAGTAGCTGGTAACATTGTCAGATCTTGACATCTAGATGGATCTGAGCTTGTTTCTCAAGATTGTCTTTCTGTTAAAGTTGTCACTCTGGAACAAATCCACTAGAGCCTTGAACATCTCTCTGGCTGACTACTACTCTACCACGTGAGAGATGAAATGATCCTTCACAGTGTCCATGATCACTCTCTGGGCTTTGATGTGCTTCTCATGAGCCACCAGCTGAGTTGCATCTGTCGGTTGAGGAACAACCTTCTCTGTAATCTCCAAAAGGTCATGTTCCTTCAAAAGCAAGGTTACTCTCACCTTCTAAGATAGAAAGTTAGATGCTCCATCCAATCAGTCTTCAAACCTGAGACTGGTTGTTGCTATCTCTAGATCTGATCAAACTGCCATGGAATTAACGTTGTTGATTTATAGATCTACAAAAATCTTCTGAAATCGGCCTCTTCTTCAGAGTGAAGGCTTTGATACAATGTTAATTTTCTAATCCCAGCACCTAGATAACTATTTCCTAGTGATTTCCTTGGTGAAAAATTTAATTACAGCACATTGAATAAAATATACTAGCTGGAATAATTAACAAAAATTAAATAGCGGAAGCAAAATAGAAACCAATTTCACAAAAACACATGCCCAACAAATTTCTGCACTTTAAATCAGCTTTTCATTCAGAATTTCCAAGCTTGCAAGTGCTTCCTTATTGGGAAAAAATATGCCCAGAGAAAAGACAAAATTTATAGCAAAAACTTGGCTTCCCAGCAACTGCCCGAACTGCCCAGCAGTCCTGCCCGCGGCCCTGTATAGCTACCCACAACCCTGTATGGGCTGCCCGTAGCCCTGTATGGCCTGCCCGTGGCCCTGTATGGCTGCCAGCGGCCCTGTACGGATCTGCTTGTGCTGTATACGGCCTCCCCACTGCCTCTTAGCTGCTGCTCGCTGCTGCTGCCCTTGCCTCTCCTCTCTTCCAGACTGAGCAAGAAGTCCTCCTCTTTCTCTCTCACAATCTCTCACTGAGTTGTGTTGCTTGTGTGTCTTCTCTCACCTTGGTTGTTTTTATAATCGAGTTTTAACCGAATCAAACTTAACCATAATCTCCAAAGTGAATGACAATTGAGATTAAATCTCAACTCACTTGAGATCAAGGGCTAGTATTCATTTAATGCACTAATGCTAACAACTTTAGCATTTCAATAAATTAAATTCAATCAATTATAAAAAGACATTCACTTTAATAAAGTGAATTTCCAAAGTTCTGAAAGGTATTAATGACGATTTCCACACGTCAGAGACAGACCAGTGTGGAAACACATGTCCAAGCTACAAACTTCAACACTAGCATGTCAAAACCAACTCAGCATGTAAAACACTAAATTGCCTTCTGGGCAAGTCAAACTCACCACCAATGAATCTGGAAAATTTTACTCGTGAATACTCTCGCCAAGTTTTTCCTCTGGCTTTCCAAAATGTATTATAAATTAATTTTGAGGAAACAAAAAGCTTCTTATAGTTCTATATAAGCCAACCTTCGCAATTGAAATTCAATTCACTATTAAAAGGTATTAATGATTTTCTTCACATTTGACTTGCTTCCATTCTATCCATACACTCAGTGGAGTATTACTACCTTTTCAAATGTAGTTTTCGCATTCCCATCAAGACGGATCAAGTTCAAGAAATTGTATGATATTGGAGGAGCATAACGAGCAACCATTCTGACAACAAACCAAAAAAAGCAAATTAATAAACCCCATTACAACTCAGAAATTGTACAATTATATACAGGCAAATTCTTTTGATTGGCTGCTATGAATTTTTAGATAAATAAAACAGAAAACAATTAAAATGCATGACCATAGAATAAAGCAAAGTTTACTGAATAAGAGAAGCTTACGAGCATATCATGAGAAGGCTAACTGCACTTGTCTGCTTTTGTGTCAAGGAATAGAAAGTGAACATCCCAAGCTTGAAAAGAGAAAAATATGTGCAGATGCACATGTACATTAGAGGAACAAACGCAGTAACCTGCAAAACACAGTATTAAGTATATAGAGTAATTATATGTAATCTAGAAAGAATTTTACAAAATTGCACATCAATGTGACATGGAATGAATTGAAAACAGACTTTGGACAGTCTTAAAGTAAAATACCTCAGTCAAATTCTAGTTCAAAGACATCAGAAATGATCCTCTTTGTAACTATATGCCAACGCTATATTGAATTTGAATGTCGCAAAGAAGAAAAATGAGAGGTGCACTTTCAATGAATGCTCAAAACAAAGAAGCGGAAACAGTGAACTCAGTAAACAGACACGCACAGAGGGTATATATACCAGTTTCTATTTCAAAGGCAAATGCATGGAAAGATCCTATCCAATGTTATGGATTTTTTGGATGATGTATGAAATGGGGACGGCTACTGTTTCAAGTTTTCAAGTATTTGAGAACATATGTCTGGGAGTTCCAGCACAGTATTATTTTTGAGACTATAACAAAGAAGCAAACAGATTTTCTTGATAATTTTATCCACAAATGATGTATTTCCAATATCTAGATCAAGGTATCCAGGGTGCATGGGTGCAGGTGTGCCATTTTTGAAATATGGGTGTTGGGGTTGATGGGGGAGCATGCATCACTTGTTTGTGTGTCATGAATAGGTGACTGCATGCAGGTATGTTTATGTATGTACAGTCAACCATAACCTGTCTAAAACCAAACCAAACCCCCCTTTTCAACCCTAAGACCAGTAACCTATGATATCTTCACAATTATTTGCAATATGTTAGTACTAGTGTGTGGTTGTGTAAATATATGCAGAAATACTAAAATAACCAGAATGGGACGGGTCACTACGATTCTCAAATCTGTCATAGTCCATGCTGATCTCAAAACCCAATTATTTTGAAAGAGGTTGTAGAAAAGCCGACCTGATCAAACCAGCCAGTTTCAACAACCTGAACTGGTCTGACCTGCAGCGCATTTGAAGCAAAAAATCACTTCAAAAAGAGACCAAAAAACACTAAAAAAGCGTGCCCCGCACTAAAATCTAATGTAAGGCTATTTCATGATGCATCCACCCTCTAGTTGACTCACACTTCTCTCATTGATCATTTGTGACCATTTGGAGATTTTGGAGATGTGAGAAAGAGCTGATACAGAGTGAACTTGGAGCTGATTTGGCACCATCCAGTGGATAGAGAATCTACACCAACAGTCGACATATCATCTACAAGCTTAGAGAAGATTTGAGAATGGATTAGGTATGTGAAAAATATTTTAAATCCTCATTGTTTTCCTATGTAAATTTTTTATTCCTGTTTTTGTAACACCCCAGTTTTGGTCTCTGGCTTAAAAATGTATAATTGTATATATGATGAATGGTCGAAGGCCAAGCGATGTAATATGTAAACATTGTACATTGAAAATGATAAAAATGAAATACATAACCAGACTAGAGTCAAGGGGGGGCTATGATTCCAAAAGAGAGGAGGCTAAAGAGGGGTTTGAGAGGATTCCACATGCCTAGAGTGTAGATTTTTAATGACAAAAATCAGCAAGCTAATATTCTGTCAAACACTTAGCAACCAAGAGATAACTGTCTTCATAAATTTCAGAAATGCATAAAACCCACATTCAGAAATTTCCATAAGCAGAAATACACATTGCTAAGCAAAATATGCAGCAGAAATACACAGTGGACAGCAACCCATAACTCACAGAAATTTAGGCAAAAGCCAGGGAAAACCCCAATGTGGGGAAACCCAACGAGAGAGAGAAAGAGATCTTATTATTATGCTTCAGGAAAGTACATATCAGCAGCAAAACAACATTTCCAGCCAAAGAAAATACCTCACAGCACCAAATCTGTCTCATAGAAATCTACCTTGTTTTCCGTGCCAAACCCGTACTGCTGTCCAGCCTCTTCCATACCTCATTTTTCGTGCCCACGGTCCGTTGTACGGACTGTTCCATATGGCCCAAAAACAGCCACCAAAATCCTGAAAATCGACTCGAAAACTATGCCAAAAAACATCTCAATTTCCGTGCCAAATCCGTACGACTGTACGGACTGTACGAAATCGTACAGACTGTATGGATCCGTACAATCCAGCCTCCCACAACAGAAAAATATTTCGGTTAATAATTCACAGAAATTTTTTTCTCGGGAATCATGCCCTCTTTGCTGCTCACTTTCCTCTCTCAAGCATGCTCAGAAAATTTCTCTAACTCTCCTCCCGATGTGCTCTCAACATCCTCCCAATGTCTTCACAACATGTCTTGCACACTACCCAATGCATTCTTTTATAATCTGAAAATGACACTTTCCCCCAAAAGTGTCTTTTCACCTTCCCCAACCCTAGACCCAAAGGCCAAGATTAGATCTTGCCTTTTCCAAGATCAAGGGTCATGATTCATTCCCTCCAAAATGTCTCATTTAAAATTAAAGTGAATTTCACTTTATTACATAAGTGCTTTATGAAAATAAAGTCACTTTAAAAATAGAANNTACACTTTATTAAAAAGTCACTTTAATAAAAGAACCACTTAAACAACTTTATAAAAACTATTACAAAGTTAAGTGCCTGGTAGTGTAAATATTAAGGTAACATCCGCATACAAGACAAAACATGCGGAGTACCTCCCGAGCTAAAAAGCTAACATAGAGTCCTATACCACCTCCATAAATCATAGTCATTCACTATTTAAAATCAATCATTGAATGCATGTAAGAGGTTGTGTCATAGAGTCATCTCATCTAGTCAAAAGAACATGGGCTAACTACATTCATTATGGGAATTTTATCATTGAATGCATGTAACAGGTTGGGTGAGAGAGTCATCTCACCTAGTTATGACAGCATGGGCTCAATACAATCATTTTGGGGAATTGTGAGAGTCAAACATGCATGGGAGAAAAAGAAAAGGGAAATTTGAGTAGAGGGGGAGAGTTGATTTTTGAGATAGAAAGAAGAGTTGAAAAATAGAATTTTGGTGATGAAGAGACACAGCAGCCATACTGTGTGTGAAAACAACCAGTTTGAGCTGGGATTATGTGGAGAACTAGGTCGTTATGCTTGTAATGAGATTTTTGTTGAGAAATTACCCAACAGCATGTGTAAATGCTACTGTGAGCACAGTTGTTACAGCTGGATTTCCTAGAGCCCTTAGTTGAGAGATTTTTGGTCAGTCTGTGCTAGAGTCCTTGAAGGGGATGAGGATTCTCTGACGGACTGCAATGCAAAGAAAGAAATATTATCCCTTGGGTTTTGCAGAATGATGAGGAAGAGAGTTGGGTGGTTGGAATTGTTGTAGGAGTCGCGTCACTCTGAAATTATTGGGTATTGAGCTATTTGTGTGGACTGTAGCCAGCCAAAGGCGCCTATTCGTCCTTGTGGATTCATAGCACCAACTCTGGGGTGGCCTGTTGCATACAGAATTGGTGTAGTAATGCCTATGGTTGGGTTGAAGGTCTAAAGTCTACAGCGGGTTGTGTAAACATTTATAAAGATAAGTGTTTTGGCCACTATTTATTTCATGTTCCAATGTTGTCTTTAACTGTTGTGTTTATTTCTGTGTTTGTGCATTTGAATGTTGTGTGTGCTTAAACAATCTACATGTGTAAATGTTTTCATCATTAGTTGCATGAGTGTATTTATCATGTTGCAGTTATTCATTTTTAAAATGGTATCAGAGTTATGCTATGTCGATTTGGTTTAGTAACATGGCTCAGCACGGGATCTAGGTATGTTACAGATTGGTATCAAGGCTTAGGTACAACACTGGACCTATATGTGCCAGAGACCAACACGAATTTGACAAAGTTCTTGTTGCAGAGTTTTAAATCATGACATATTTGGAAAAAATGGTAAAATTTGTAAATTTTAATGAAAAAAATCAGCAAGTTAATATTATGTCATACACTTAGCAACCTAAAGATAACTATCTTGTATGAACTCTGATATGTCTAAAACCCACATTCAGAAAATTTCCATAAGCAGAAATACGCATTGCTAAGTAATTATGCAGCGGAAATAAACACAATGAACAACATTCAATCACCCATGAATAACTCAGAAATTTAGGCAAATGCAAGGAAAAACCCCAATGTGGGGAAACCCAATGAGAGAGAGAGAGAGATCTTATTATTCAGCTTCAGGAAAATACATATCAGTTGTACGGACTGTTCTGTACGGCCTAGCAACAACAAGCAAAACCCTTGAATCAGCCTCAAAAACCGTGCCAAAGACTGCCTTGATTTGTGTGCCCTCTTTCCCTTGTTGTACGGATCCATACAATACGGCCTCCCACAACAGAAAAATAACTCACAATGAAACAAATATGTTCCCTTGGGATTTGTGCCCACTTTGTCTTGGGAAATGTGCCCTCTATGCTGCCCTAATTTTCCTCTCTCAAGCCTACTCGAAAATTCTCTCTCAAACTCCTCCTCTTGTGACTTTCACACTACCCAATGCATTCTTTTATAAATCTAAAAATGACTTTTTCCCTCCAAAGTGTCTTTTCACCTTCCCCAACCCTAAATCCAAAGGCCAAAATCTAATCTTGTCTTTTGCAAGATCAAGGGTCATGATTCATCCCCTCCAAAATGAATCACTTAAAAATATTAAAGTATTTTCACTTTATTACATAAGTGCACTTTATGAAATAGTCACTTTAAAATTAGAAGGTACACTTTATTAAAAAGTCACTTTAATAAAAGAACCACTTTACAACTTTATAAAAACCCATTACAAAGTTAAGTGCCTAGTAGTGTCAACATAAGGTAACATCCRCATACAAGACAAAACATGCGGAGTACCTCCCGAGCTAAAAAGCTAACACTCCCTCTTAGCGAGGGATGTATTCGCTGCCATCTCCATCATCTGGTCCCATCACACTCTGCTCAATAGGAGCTCCCTCTGAACCTGGAGTTATCCTCAACACCTGCACAGAACTTGAACTAGAAGATCTTCTCCTGATAGCTACCCGAAACCCTGAGCTCCTTGGAGAATCCACTCCATCCTGAGCATTGGTTCGACCACACTGGCTGAGCCTCCTGCCAGTGCTCAGAAGAGACTCGCTCTCTTCTCTCGGAATGCAAGACTGAATCCTTGGGCCCACCGCAGTCTCTGAAGCCTCATGCTCCTCATCCAACGCTGAATCAGCAGCAAAATCACAATTTCCAGCCAAGAAAAATCCACTTACAGCACACTAAAACAGTCCCAAAAATCTGCCTCGTAATCTGTGCCAAGTTCTTATTGTTGTATGGCCCTCCCTATACCTCAAAATTCATGCACACAGTGAATTGTATGGACTATTCTGTACGGCCCAGCAACAACAAGAAAAACCCTTGAATCAGCCTCGAAAACCGTGCCAAAGACTGTCTTGATTTTTGTGCCCTCTTTCCCTTGTTGTACAGATCCGTACAATACGGCCTCCCACAACAAAGAAATAACTCAGAAATGAAACAAATATGTTCCCTTGGGATTTGTGCCCACTTTGTCTTGGGAAATGTGCCCTCTATGTTGCCCTAATTTTCCTCTCTCAAGCCTACTCAAAAATTCTCTCTCAAACTCCTCCTCTTGTGTCTTTCACACTACCCAATGTATTCTTTTATAAAACTAAAAATGACTTTTTTCCCTCCAAAGTGTCTTTTCACCTTCCCCAACCCTAAATCCAAAGGCCAAAATCTAATCTTGTCTTTTGCAAGATCAAGGGTCATGATTCATTCCCTCCAAAATGAATCACTTAAAAATATTAAAGTATTTTCACTTTATTACATAAGTGCACTTTATGAAATAGTCACTTTAAAATTAGAAGGTACACTTTATTAAAAAGT
This sequence comes from Picea engelmannii, assembly GCA_009831015.1. Classification (NCBI taxonomy): domain Eukaryota; kingdom Viridiplantae; phylum Streptophyta; class Pinopsida; order Pinales; family Pinaceae; genus Picea; species Picea engelmannii. The sequence goes on along the minus strand of ML806482.1, from coordinate 434,094 downwards.
CACTTTAATAAAAGAACCATTTTACAACTTTATAAAAACCCATTACAAAGTTAAGTGCCTAGTAGTGTCAACATAAGGTAACATATGCATACAAGACAAAACATGCGGAGTACCTCACGAGCTAAAAAGCTAACACTCCCTCTTAGCGAGGGATGTATTCGTTATCATCTCCATCATCTGGTCCCATCATACTCTACTCAATAAGAGCTCCCTCTGAACCTAGAGTTATCCTCAACACCTACATAGAACTTGAACTAGAAGATCTTCTCCTAACAGCTACCCGGAACCCTGAGCTCCTTGGAGAATCCACTCCATCCTGAGCATTGGTTCAACCACACTGGCTGAGCCTCCTGCCAGTGCTCAGAAGAGACTCGCTCTCTTCTCTCGAAATGCAAGACTGAATCCTTGGGCCCACCACAGTCTCTGGAGCCTCATGCTCCTCATCCAACGCTAAATCATACTCGAGTTGGAATCTAACCCTTCCAACTCCACGTACAGCTCGCACCATACCACCTTTATTTACCACCTGTCGGTCAGGACCTGTCTCTGTGATATTTAGGAATACTCACCAGATTCTCGTCATGTGGCAAGAGACTCCACTATCCACAATCCATCTGATATCACCTCCAAATCCTCCACTACCGACACTGGAAACTAGGGTAACCAAAGAAAATTCCATGTCATACTTGGAAGCAAAGTCCTCCATGAATGTTGTAGCAGTTGTCTCAAGCCCCTTCGGTTCCTTCTTCTTCTTCTTCCTCTCAGGACAATGAGAAGCAAGGTGCCCCAACTGGTTACAACAATAACATCTGACTTTACTCAAGTCCCTCCCAGAACTTCCTTTCTTCTTGCTTTTTGCAGTAAGAGCAACATTCTCATCAGCTCCATTTGTCTTCAGTCCACTGCTCTGAGATCCTTCTCGGACTCCTCCTGAGTGAAATCGTCCCCCAGTCTACTCCAATTTGGAAGATGCTCACGACCCACCACACACTTCACGAAGACTTCCCATTCTTTGGTGAAGCCTTTCAAGGCTATTCTCACCAACTCTGAATCCGATATGACCTCTCCAACAGCAACCAGCTCATCTTTCACTTGAGCTACCCAGGTAAGATAAGAAGAAACACGCTCCTCCTTACCCATCTTGGTATCATGCAGCTTAACCTTCAAGGCCATCTTTCGGTTCTCATTCTTCGCCTCAAATAAGTTCTTAAGTGCATCCCACATCTCTTTGGTTGTCTTCTTCTCAGCCAAGTGTGGGATAAGATGATCCTTCACCCCATCCAGAATAATCCTCTGAGCTTTGGCCTCCTTGACCTCATGCAAATCCAAAGCAACAGGATATGTTGTGGGAACCACAACGACAGAACTGACATAGTTCCAAATCTTGTTCTCCTTCAAAACAGCTGACATCCAGACCTTCCACTGCAAATAGTTGGAAATGTCATCCCACTGATCCTCAAATCTAATGCATGCAGCCATATTCCCTGTCACAGCTCAAGGAAAACAATCACAAATTTCCCCCCTTCAACAACAAAACTGACATAGTTCCAAATCTTGTTCTCCTTCAGAACAGCTGACATCCGGACCTTCCACTGCAAATAGTTGGAAATGTCATCCCATTGATCCTCAAATCTAATGCATGCAGCCATATTCCCTGTCACAGCTCAAGGAAAACAATCACAAATTTTCCCCCTTCAACCTTGCCCAAAAATCTCATTGTTCACTGTCACTCAAAGGCAAAGCCATGATACCATGTAAATTTTAATGACAAAAATCAGCAAGCTAATATTCTGTCATACACTTAGCAACCTAGAGATAATTGTCTTGCATGAACTTTGATATGTCTAAAACCCACATTCAGAAATTTTCATAAGCAAAAATACACATCGCTAAGTAATTATGCAGCGGAAATAAACACAATGAACAGCATTCAATCACCCATGAATAACTCAGAAATTTAGGCAAATGCCAGGGAAAACCCCAATGTGGGGAAACCCAATGAGAGAGAGAGAGAGAGAGAGAGAGATCTTATTATTCAACTTCAGGAAAATACATATCAGCAGCAAAATCACAATTTCCAGCCAAGAAAAATCCACTTACATGTTAAGGTTTAAGCTATTATTAGAATTCTTTGCATTTCACTAGATAACAATAGCATAAGATAGGATCATTGAGAAATACACAATCACAAGAGACACATCATTTATCCTGAGAAACCCTCATGGGGGAGAAAACCCAGCAAAACTTCCTTATTATAGATAGCCAATAGTAAATACAATGCCAAGAGATAACTCAAACAAATACAGAAGGTCCTCTCCCAGGAATGCGCCTCTCTCTCTCTCTCTCTTCTCCAACTGCAGCTCTGAAACTTGCTCCTCAAATGAACAAGTGAGTGTGTCTAAGTGAGGCGCTAGCCTCCTTATTTATACAATTCTGGCACGTGTGGAAGTGTCTCTTCACTGGCAGGGCCGACTTCTTCTTTTGGGTGGTTATAACCACCTTTAATATATTCTGGGGCCTCTTTAATATATTATGGGGCCGACTTCTTATTCTGCCTATTACAATTATACTTTAACCAATCCGCAAAAGGGGATTTGGTCTTTTACAATAGCCGACATGATCAATCCGCAATAGGGGATTGATCTAATGAATAATACCACAATAATAATTAGAATACACTTTGCAATTACATTATTTCAACACTCCCCCTTAACAAGAAGGGTATTCTACAACAGCATCAGGCGAGAGAGAGAACAGCATCATCAACAACATCTGGTGGGTGAGAGGACAACATCATCAATATCATCTTGGAACACTGACTAGCGTATCTATAAATCATCGGAAGTTTTTCTCACCATCAACACAACACAGAGGTTGGAGCATCATCAACACAGCATGGAGTTGGAGTAGCATCATCATCCTCATCGGTATGAGGCTAAGGTAACATCATCATCATCTTCAGCAAGGACTCAGGAGCTGAAGTGGCATCATCATCATCATCTTCAGTAAGAGGCTGAAGTGGCATCATCATCATCAACTGCATCGACATGGATTAGTATAACACTAATACATCCTCATCATCAATAACAGCACAAGGCTGATACAACATCAAAAGCAGCAATATCACAGCACAAAGGCTGGCAACACATC
>ML806482.1:395915-427760 GCA_009831015.1 Picea engelmannii | reverse complement strand
GTTGCCTTCTGCAACCTTCACTATAGCTTTCTCAGGGTTATCACCTGTGACCTGAAATAAGGTCAACAAAACAACAAGCAAGAATAATATCCTTTTGATAATAATAGATAAAGCAATAGCACGAATAATCATCACAGTAGCTCTTTTAGAGCTATCATTCGTGGCTTGTCTGAAGCAACGATCAAAAGTAAGCGATACACTACGAAATGAGGTCAACACTCTTATAGTGTTGTGACCGAACATTCCTCCATGGCAGCCTGGAACTAACACATGAGGTTTCTCCTAGAGGAGTTGTTAGTTGTATCAGGCAAATGATTACATTAAGTATTTACCTCTATATGCTCACATGCTACCAAGTATAATACTTTACAAAGACTGCTATCTCAACTATAGTGATTACTTGTAAAAGGGTAGTCATCAACTTGTCATGTGTAACTTTGAATCGTATCAACTTGATTAATCAAACCTGGGACCTGGAGCCTTGTCCTCAAGAATGAGTGCTTGCTTTTCTTCCAAGTCTCCTTCACTCAAGATGACGAGTGCTTTCTTCGACCTGTCTTCTGTACTAAGACAATACGTTATCTTGACAGAAGGTTGGGTTAGAGGATAAGCTCTATGATCTCAACTTTTAATCCATCTAATACCTTGACTCAGATTTTGACCAAAGGTTAGAATGATGGTCATAGCTACAACATGCAACATTGATCAAAATAATGTCATAACAAATAGATGCATATCAGAATAATCACACCTCGGTTGCATCATTCCTCTGAATGTGTTGGATCTTGAGATCTTTCTGGATCTATGGAAAGAGATCCCTTCTCCTGCAAATACCCTTTAAAGCTTAACCATTTAGACATGTGTGAGTACATACCTTTGATGGCATTTGCAGGTAGAGGCACGATCCGGTAGCAGCGGTAATGATCACCAACTCTTAAGAACTTCAAGGGTGACTTCAACTGGTACTACGGCTGCAACTGCAACTGATACTGCAACTGCAACTGGTTCTAACACTGCAACTGCAACTGCAACTTAGGGTTTTATGAGGAAACCCTAATTTTTCAAACTTCAAATTTTGAAATTCTGATCCAGGGGATAGATGTGTTGAGCTGAGGCGAGTAAGCTGGTGCAGTCGGATTTCTGAAAATCCAACTTTTACCCCCTCAAATTTGACCAGCGGATTTCGAAACTGGTGCTTCTGGTTTTCTGGTACTTCTGGTACTCTGGTTTTCTAGTTTTCTAGTACTTTGTGAAAACTAGGGTTTCACTTTCCAGGAGATCTAGCCATTGAAAAGTTGCATTGAGGATGCCAAAGTGATCCTTGAGGAAGGGCGCACTTTTCTAGATGGTTTTGGGGTTGAAATACTTCTTCAATAAAAAACCCTAATTTGCATGTACGACAACAGTGACGTTTTTCACTTTCTCTTGTGAAAGATGCTCTCTTCAGCTTAGCTCTGATACCATGTTAAGGTTTAAGCTATTATTAGAGTTCTTTGCATTTCACTAGATAGCAATACCATAAGATAGGATCACTGAGAAATACACAATCACAAGAGACACATCATTTATCCTGGGAAACCCTCATAGGGGAGAAAACCCAACAAAACTTCCTTATTATAGATAGCCAATACAATGCCAAGAGATAACTCAAACAAATACAGAAAGTCCTCTCCCAAGAATGCGCCTCTCTCTCTCTCTTCTCTCTTCTCCAACTGGAGAGTCGCTAAAAAATAAAGGGAGGATGGTGGCATGGCCACATCAAGGGCTGACAAGTCGACATCAGCACCACATCATCAACCAAGTGCCATGCCACGTTAGCCAGATGATGGTATATACTATAAATAATAAAATAAAAATAAAAACAAGTCTAAAGCCAAAAACTTGTTTTGGCCATAACAAGAGCAGAAAAGCTCAAAAGCAAGTGAAATTTCAAGGGTAGGTCCACAATAACTACAAAAATGTTAGTGAGTCACTGACCAGCTCTGCTCCATATTTCCAGAAACCACAGATTAATGGTTTTTGAAGAATAGGGTGGTACTCCTTGAAAGTGGCCTTGTTGCTAATGAAATTTTTACAACAAGCCAGGGGAGCAAACATGATGAAACCCAGTGGAGGTTTTGGCTAAATTCCAAAGAGTTTGGAATGGAGATGCCGACACTGGCCAAAATCCACTATTCTAGTAGACCTTTTAAAGATTTTTGGGATTTTCAGAGAAGGAAAAGAGACCCCAAATCACAAATATTGAAAAATTTATTTACTTGATATTTTACCTCTTCAACAAGCTAGACAACTTTTCCTTATTGAAGTTCTTTCATTTTTACTACGTTTGGGATATATCATTTTTTGCTAAAAATTCCAAGTATGGAGAAAATGCAAAAAGGGAAAAGTTAACAATTTCATATTGATATAGAATTTGACTAGAGCATCAGATCCCCTGTCTGAAAGTTGTTCTGTAATCACAATCAAAATAACTATCTGCACCCGATACAAAAGTTTTCTTGGTTCCTCACAAAATTTCTTCTACGGGTGGCGAAAGTAGGCCTCAAAGCCAGATTGCACCAATGACAAAAGGGCACAATTGAGTACAAATGACAGAATTCAGAAATCCATAACTTTCAGCTCAAAACTCGGAACGAGGCATGAGTATAGTCATCAGAAAGCTCAACACCTTTCTACACTAAACTAGTTGCTATCACTGAACAATTTTACACTAAAAATTATTGACTGAAAAATATATTGAGTGGAAACAACAAGATCATAGATGAATCATCAACACACATGAACCACAAATTTTATGTTTTGTAATGTTGTCAAATTCAGATATTCCGAGGGCAAAACTAGCCCTTCCAGCCAATACAATTTCACCAAAAGTTGAGGACAACCTTGGGTTGTCCTCCAATAACTAGAAATATTAGAAAGACCAAACCTCAACAAATCCCTGGAAATTTCATTTTTGCCCACAAATATGTTGCAGACCACCTGTACTGCCTACTGACGTCATATGTATTGTTGATGACGTCAGCCTATACAGACCTGTTTCTACCCAGAAAATGTGTACGGATGTACGTGATTCACCTTTCTACAACCCACCTACATACGTGACTACAACTCACGTATATGTGATTCACCTTACTGCAACCCACGTACATACGCGACTGTGCCCACTGCAATCTACATACGTACACCACTGTGCCCACTGCAACTTGCGTACATGTACGAAAAATCATACAGACACTTCCATACAATTCGTTCCACTCATACAATTTCTTCCTTCTGCGGTTGCCTCTCTCCTAGGCCAGATTTACCAAAGTTATAGACATTCCCTTGCTGAAATCACCAAGTCTCCGAGCACAAGTGCTCACTCACTTATGCTAACTCCATTATGCACTATGATCAAATGTCACAATGACCTCTTACCTTTATATACAAGTCCAATGAGTGACTTTAGGCACCCCTTCTAAACTCAACAATTAATTAGAATATTTTAATCTTCTTTGTGGGTGTGAAACACCTACACAAGCCCACAAAGCCCATCAACTTGCCCATGAGGCCCTAGCCTCATTTCTGAGCCGATTTCACTGAAACGAAAGGCTAAATCGGTGCCAACGGAGATTCCCACATGTCTGACACCTTGGCCTCTTGTGGGAATACCTCACGAAGCTACAATAACATCACTCCCTCTTAGCGAGGGAGGTATCCCATCCACCATCATCTGGATGTACCTTTGTCTCCCACATTGGAAGTGACTTTGTCTCCTCTACCATAGCTGCACTCCAACCCTCCTGATCGATTGCTCCCTCTGTCACCAAAGAAAATCCTGCTCTCCAGTGCTCCTAACTGGCGGCATCCTCGATCGCTGAAGCAAATCATGTTGTCCAATCTGCCTCACCGGCTGCTCCCCTTGTGACTGAAGCAAATCCCACTCTCCAGTCTTCTTGACTGGTTGCCTCCTTTGTCACTATAGTAAAACCTGTTGAAAAAAACAGATCCTCCATGGTGGTCTCACATGCCCTAGAAGCCTCCTACCTCTGAACCTCCTGTCTGGCCTCCTCAACCCATGAAACCTGCTTCGAAGACTCCTCTCTTCCACCTGTACCTGGATGTAGACTTCCTTTGGATGAGTGATGCTCCCTCTGAGCCAGTTGACTCCCCGTAAAGTCCAACTGTCTCTAAACTGTCCTGGCAAGCTACTCCTCCCTACAGGATCCTGAGGGCTGACTCTGTGAACTATGGCTCCGGCTACTGGTGGAGCTACCTGTGCCACTGGTGGGGCCACCTACCTCACCACTAGTGGAGCTATTTGCTCCTCATTTGTCTCTATGTTAATGTTGGCCACAGTGCTCATAGGTTGGCCCCTCAGCCTATATAGGTTTCCCTCCCTAACTCCAAGAATCATTGTTGATCTGAAGCTAGATCGTCTAGGAACAAACAAGACTTGTCCATCTCGAAACAATATATGGTACCCCTTCTTCTCAATCTATGAGACTGAGAGAACATTGTAACAAACATAATAATATATAATTATATTATGAAAAGATGTAAGGATGTGTCTTATCAAAGAGACACGACTCTTCATGTGAAAGGGCACCTTGCCTACTATATAAGCAAGGCCCTCATTGTAACATGGGGCACTAAATTCATTCTATCAATATATATATATAGATATTTTAATACAAATATAGACTTTTGTCTATTACAATGGTACCAGAGCTATTCGACCCTCTGGCCGTCAACCGCTGCACAGTCCGTCCATTAAGCTTAGGTCTTGAAGTCATGGACACGTATTTCCATGAAGTATAGGAATTCCACAAAACTAAACGAAAATTATTACAGGAAACGAGAGAAATAATTATAAAATCGCTAAGGATTTTTTAAACACCGAATTTGGCACCTACAATAGAAGCAGAACTTGACGTAAAGAAAACCAGCAATGAAGAATGTTTGAACGAGGAAAATCAGGAAGTCATTGGTTTCGCAAATGCTGAAGGCCAAGTCCGTGAGGCCTCAAAAAAACTTAAGAGTGGTGAAGATTGTTAAGATGTAAAGGAGAACGAAGATCAAGAGATTGAATGCAAGTTTGTCTTGAAAGAAGCAAGTGAAATTAAATCTCGAAATTATGGTCAAAGCAGAACCCCATCTCCAAATCAACATATTCATGACAGCGAAAAATATGAAGAAATACCCAGAGAATTTTTTTGCCCAATTTCAAACAGATTCATGGCAGATCCAGTTACAATTCCTGCGTCTAATTTCATATATGATCGAGATTTTGTTAAAGAATTGCACCACCCAGAAGATGTGCAGGTTGATCTGATAATGAGTAAGGAAATGGAAGGAATTCATTGTGAGGTAGAAGCAATTATAGTAGAGGATACATAGTCTCTTGTTCCTAAGAATCGATTGGCTACAGAATAAATTATTAAGACAAATGATGACCTAGAATTCCTCAAGCAACAAACCAGACACGTAGAGGATGCAGATGCAGCCGCAATTTATCCATCTGGCAATCATCAGAATGGAAAGGCCGGTATCATATGTAGTTCACTACCAGCATCTCCGACTTCAACTGTCACAAGTAAGCAAAGACATTTGCCAAATGGAAGTGTGGATAACAAGACCTTGAGACTTGGCAGTTTGAATGACACAAAGGTCTTTAACAAGGTGTTTCAGGCGACAGTTGTTCTTCGAACCACTACCACTCGAAAACTTGATACAGAGGTTGTGGACAGCACCCATGCCATCAATTTCGTTGTCGACAAAAGAAGAGGCATTATTCTCACCAACAAATTTGATCCACCTCCAGCAAATGGGCCGCCGATGAATTCCAATGGACCATAAGGTTTCCCTTGCAACCCAGCAGTGTGACACCCTTTCCGGCTCCAAACCATTCTAATATACAATTGTTCAACTGGCCATTGACTACTTAGTTGCAGGCCTTCAAAATTCACCAATACGCCTGAGAATTGGTTGTTGGCTCACGTTCGTGTAATCATTTCAGAGGATATGACGGGCCCGTACGATTATGTACAACTCTAACCGTACAATGATGGTTGAGGATTATAAACCATACGGTGATGGTTGAGGATTATAAACCAAAAAAAATAACCCTAGGCTTAGCTTAATAAAAATTATTAAAAAAAAAAACTTTACACTATGCTTAGAGGACAAAGCATTCATTAAGAGGGCGGCAATGTAACAAACATAATAATATATAATTATATTATGAAAAGATGTAAGGATGTGTCTTATCAAAGAGACACAACTCTTCATGTGAAAGGGCACCTTGCTTACTATATAAGCAAGGCCCTCATTGTAACATGGGGCACAAAATTCATTCTTTCAATATATATATATGTGTGTGTGTGTGTGTGTGATAATACATCTGTCTAAAATACATTTTAATACAAACATAGACTTTTTTCTATTACAAACACTCCTGAGTTCTAGCACCCATAACACATTCGACGCCCTCAGCACCTCACCTAACTCCAGTCTGAACGATACCATACCAGATCCTCGTACTACATGCTTGGTTCCCATACCAAGCTCTACACACAAGTCTGAGCCAATCTTTGTGAAGTTGTCAAATAACTCTCTAGCAAATGTCATATGGCAAGATGCTCGGCTATCAACCAACCAGGTCCCCCTGCTAGAGACTATACCTGAAAGGGTGGAGACCAACAAGATCTCCCTCTGGAACCTGTCTGCAACCTCATCAACCTTTGTTGTTGATGTATGTTGCCTTCTTTGTCTTCCCCTCCGATGTGGACACTGTGAAGCATAGTGCCCAAAGTCATGACACCCAAAACCAGTGTTGTATATCTCTCTGATATATCGTCGATATTCCGATAAATTCCGAGTTAAACCCATGTCCGATATATCCGAAATATTCCAAGATATTCCGAGTTAAACCCTTGTCTTGCGACATTTTCCAAGATATTCCAATATTTTCCACCGATGTCACCGAGAAGTTACATTCCAAACACTCGTCGATACTTTCCCCGAGACGAGATATATAGCATTGCTCAAAACATCTGATCTTACTAACATCCTTCTTCTGTTTCGGCTCTGGAGATGGTTCTCGAGAGAGAGAAGCCCTTCTCCCTAGCAAACCTCTTTTGCCTAGAGAACCTCTTTTGCCCTTTCTAGTGCAGGCTGCAACGGCTTGGTTCTCATTACTGTTACTCTTCACTATACCATCCATATCATCCCTGGACGCCAATCGGGTCTCCTCGTGGATACAATCAATCCATAGTATATCAAAGTTTGGTAACTTGTCTCGTGCACAAATCCCCTACACAAATGGTTCCCAAGACCTGGGAAGACCTCTCAATGCTACATTCACCAACTCAGCATCCTCAACTGTCTCACTGATCACTGCAAGCTGATCACGGATCTAAGTAATCTTCATAAGGTAGCTCACAATTGTGTCCTCACTAGACATCCTGATAATTTGAAGTTGGTGCTTCAAATGCAACTTCTTGCCAGTATTTTTGTTTTGGTATAGACCTACCAAAGCATCATACATCTCTTTGGCAAATGTCTTCTCAGCAATGTGAGGGATCAAGTGATCCTTCACGAATTCTAGCAACACCTGCTTGGCCTTCATTTCTTTCTTCTAATGTGTTGTCAATTCCTGCGGATCGGTAGGAGCTGCAACCACACTCTCAACATACTCCTTGAGGTCATTTCCTTCCAACAAAAGAAGAACCCTTTCCTTCCAAGCCCGAAAGTTGGTTTCCCTTTCCAACCTGTCCTCAAGCTTTAATGTCTTCACCATTTTACCTTGCCTGAAATAAGAACAAGAACAACACTCTTCTAGTGTTGTAGCCAACAATGTGTCTCAAGATGATCCCCCTCTCTTCAGGATCCCAAGCTCTGATACCATGTCAATTTTCACATGCAACTCTGTGACTAATTTTCAAATCTGAAAATTGCTTCCTAGTGAGCTAATAATAAACCCTAGTTGTTATCACTAAACAATTTTCACTGAAAATTATTGACTGAAAAATATATGCAGCAGAAACAACAAGATCAGAGATAAATCATCAACACACATGAGACACAATTTTTTTTGTTTTGTAACCTTGTCAAATTTAGAAATTCTGAGGGCAAAACCAACCCTCCCAGCCAATACAATTTCACCAAAAGCAAAGGACAACCTTGTCCTTCAATAACCAGAAATATTAGAAACACCAAACCTCAACAAATCCCTGAAAATTTCCTCCGCCCTCAAATATGTTGCAGACCACATGTTCGGCTTGTTGACGTCAGCCTGTACGGACATGTTCCTGCCTAGAAGACTCGTACAGATGTACGTGATTCACCCTTCTACAATCCACGTACATACGCGGCTGTGCCCACTACAACCCACATATACGTGATTCACCTTACTGCAACCCGCGTATATACGCGACTGTACCCACTGCAATCCGCGTATGTATGCGGTTGTGCCCACTGCAATCCATGTATGTACGCGACTACGCCCACTGCGACCCGCGTACATGTACGAACACTTCCATACAATTCACTCCACTCATATAGTTTCTTCCTTCTACAGTTGCCTCTCTCCTAGGCTAGATTTACCAAAGTTACAGAAATTCTCTTGCTGAAATCACCAAGCCTCCTAGCACAAGTGCTCACTCACTTATGCTAACTCCATTATGCACTATGATCAAATGTCACAACGACCTCTCACCTTTATATACAAGTCCAATGAGTGAGTTTAGGCACTCCTTCTAAACTCAACAATTAATTAGAATATTTCAATCCTCTTTTTGGGTGTGAAACCCCTACACAACCCCACAAAGCCCATCAACTTGTCCATGAGGACCTAGCCTCATTTCTAGGCCGATTTCACTGAAACGAAAGGCTAAACTGGTGCCAACAAAGATTCCCACATGCCTGACACCTTGGCCTCTTGTGGTAATACATCTTGAAGCTACAATATCATCAACAAACTAAATTAATGAAAAAAATTACAATATTGATAATTTCTAACTATAATTGTTGCATGCACATTTTTACAGAATTAGGGGTACAAACAGAATAGATCAGATTCTAAAATGAGAACTAGAAAGATGGGCGATGCACAAGGTTTTTATAGCCATAGAGATGAAATGAAAGGATTAAATATCAGCCTAGGAAATGTTGAAACATAGTTTAATGGGCACAGAAGCAAGGTAAAGTTAGTAGAGATGGTTGAGATAATGAAAACCCTGAAGAAGGAAGTGCGGTGCTACAGAGCAGTTAATGAACTGTTGGTAAGAGCTCAGGAGAAGTAGAACCAAATTCATACTTAGTTGTTATAGAGTCTGAATAACTTGCAAAGACAATTCAATAAGGATTTTAGCACAAAATATGCAACTAGTACAAGACATGCAATAGCACCTAGATCTCGTGATAGGGGGAATGATCACAAGGGATCTAGGCACTCAAGAAGTGTTAGTAGACATCATTATTCACCTGGACATTCAGCCAGAAGAGCACATGCATTTTCAGAAATAGAGAGCAGCCCAAGTGTATCTCCTATCAGACATCGGAGGAGAAGGCTTGAGTTAGATAGTTTGCAAGAAGAGCTTAGGAGGTTCAAGCCACCAAGATTTGATGGAGAGCCTAGAAATGGTGAAGATGTTGAAGCCTGCTTATTGGGTATGAAAAATATTTTCAGTTGTACAATTATTCATCCAATTTGGAAGCAAGGATTGCCATATATTATCTTCAGAGGAAAGCTTCCATGTGTTGGGACCAACTAAAGCAGGTCAAGCATATTGATGAGAAGATAATTTCTTGGAATCAGTTAAAGAAATACTTCCAACAACAGTACTTGTCAAAGTATTATTATGATAAGATAATGCACGAATTCTTTGAGCTCAAGTTAGGAAGTATGACCATACTGGAACATGAAAAGAAATTATTGAAACTTTTGAAGTAAGTGGGTTTCATCAAGAATGAGAGCGTTAAAATTCAAAGATTTTTTAGTGGACTACCATCATTCTACAAGGATAAAATCCAATTTTATGAGCTTAAGACTTTGGAGGAAGCCGTAAGGAAAGCCAAACATTAGAATGAGCAGAATAAGGGAAGGTCAGTGTTTCAAAAAGCTTGGGATAACAAAAAGAAAAGAAAAATGCATTAGAGGAAGAAATGATTCAAGCCACCTTTCTTCAAGAATAGCTCTCAAGCATATCAGCCAACACAAAGTGAACCTAAGATGACATATTCCTTGGGGAAAAGGCCAAAACGACAGCCCATAAAGTGTTGGGGATGTAAAGGAGACCACATGTATAAAGATTGTTATCATAAGGGAGATAGGATGAGGACGGTGCATAACATTCAGGAAGTCGCTATAGTGGAGGGCATGGGCAAGAGCATGCCAAGGTTTTATGCAGCCTTGGACAACAGACAAGCAGAATATCAATCCCACATGATTGAGGTGGAAGGTAAGATTATAATTAGCTCATAGTTATTTTGATTGATTTTAGAGCTAGTCATAGCTATATAGATCCTAATTTGGTTGAAAGATTTAAATTGAATAGATGTGAGCATGACAATTCTTGGTTGGTTCATCCAACCACTAGAACCAAGACAAAAACTGATGAGCTTGTCAGGGATTTCCCAATGAACATGAATGGAGTCTACACTAAGTAGATTTGAACATCATATCGCTCGAGTCATATGATTGTTTGATTGGTATGGATTGATTGGACAAGCATCATGTTGTCCTAGATTGCTACAACAAGGCTTTCACATACCTTGATGAGGAAGGGATTTAAGGAAAGTTCAAGGTATTCCAAGGCTTATATCCATCAAAGAGATTTCAGCAAAACAGTAAAAAAGAATTTGGAGAAAATGATGTCAAATATATGCAGCACATACGAAAGAGCCAACCAAGGATAAAGTGCCAAATCCGGAAGACTATCTTGTCTTCAAATAATATGAAGATGTGTTTGGGGAATTGTTAGGATTGCCACCAAGGAGAGACATTGACTTTTCTATTGACTTGATGTTTGGAGCTACCCCAATGTCCAAGACTCCCTACAGAATGAGCACACCAAAGCTGAAAGAGTTGCAGATGCAGCTAGAAAAGAAAAATAATGGAATTCTGAGGTTGTGTATTGACTTCCGACAGTTGAACAAGGTTACCATAAAGAACAAGTATCCTCTGGCAAGGATCAATGATCCTTTTGACCAACTAAAAGGAGCCAAGATATTTTCCAAGAATAACCTGAGGTCAAGTTACCATCATGTGAGAATCAGAAAAGAAGCTACCAACAAGACAGCCCTCCAGACAAGGTATAACCATTATGATTTTGTGGTGGTGCCATTTGAGTTGACAAATGCACCAACTACTTTTATGTGTCTGATGAATGGAGTGTTCAAAGCTAAGTTGCACGAAACGGGGAAACGATTCTGAGTTTCCGAAACTGGGACGATACGAAACAGGCCCTCAAAAAATCAAAACGTCGAGGGAAATGTCGGGGTAAACGTCGTATATAAAAAAATTAAAAAAAAAATTATATATATATATATATATATATATAGTTTTTTAAAAAATAAAGGCAGAAAATATATATGCATCTAGAAGTTTCTTTTTTTAATTAAAACAAAATGGAAGAAAATCATCTTTATTCTCTTTGGAGAATGTAAAAAAAGCCATTACTAAAACTAACTGGCAGTTTGGGGGCCCCACGACCCCCTTTTTTTCCCTAATTTAGCTTTGAAATCTGCTAAAACGCGGTCGTATGGACACGGTACGACCGGGAAACGTCATCGGTCGTACCGTACGGCGTTTCCAAATCGAGAAACATCGTACGGTACGATCGACAGAGTTTCCCGGCCGTAACGTACCTGTTTCGTACCGTTTTAGAGTAGGAAACAGGGGGGGTGTTTCCTGCAACTTATGTTCAAAGATTATCTAGACAAATTTGTTATTGTCTTCTTGGATGATATTCTTATCTACTCCAAGACAAAGGAGGAGTATGACCATCACTTGAGGTTGGTATTATAAGTGTTGAGAGAGCACCAATTGTATGCCAAGTTGACCAGGTGCACTTTATATTAGAGGCAAATCCACTATTTGGGCCACATTGTCTTAGAAGAAGACGTTGTTATCGCACAGATTGTAGATTAGGCAAAGCCCAACTGTAATGTCCCCCACCTCTTGATGAAGAGGTTTGGAAAGACTTAGTGGTCTAGTCACCCCCACTAGACCATAGTCTCATGCAGCATGGGGAAAGGTCAGCTAACTCAATGTTATATTTTGAAGTTGACTTAGAAAAAGGTAAAAAGGATAAAAAGTAACTCAATGAAGAATTAGAACGATAGAGGTTGAGTTAGGAGTTGAACCTAGGGGTTAACTAACTCAACAGAGAAATAGAATGGAAGTATAAAGGAAAGGCTAGGGCGCACCTCTCACTCATCTTGGATATTATTGCATTTGGTTATTGAGCTCTTGAGCACACAGTTTTGAGGGTTTTGAGATTACAAAGCCTAGAGAACAACTCAGTGGTGAAAGATTCCACTCCCCTTGTTCCAAGCTTGGTCTCGGGGATGAAATACTCCACCCACACCATTCTATAGTCTTCATAGGTTCCATCATCAATCCAAGAGGGCAGCAGGGTCGTACCCTTGAGGGTTTTCCAGCAGGGGCGCATCATTTCATGAAGAAGAGTTCAATCCAGCCTTGTGACAGGGTCTAGTGAGATTCTAGCATTTGGGTATTTCTCGTAGGGCCTTGTTCATCAGTTTGGGAGCATTTTCAGAGGGTTACTTCGGCTAGATCATTATCTACAGCTTTGGGACGGTTTTGAGAGAAGGACGGCGCAACTGTGATTCAGATCTTGTCAGTTTGAGGGGGTTACACCTCAGATCTGACCCTGAGACTTCTCCTAGGGGCTTGTGGCAGCCCAATCTATCTTTCTAGAGCGTTTCAAGGGATTTGGAGGCTTCCTTCATCAGGGCCAAATTATTGGACACTTCAGGGTTTCAGGAGGGCGTAGTCTTGATTAGGGTTTCAGGAGTTTGGAGGGGTAAAACTTGGCATTTGGACTTCAGACTTCAGGGAGGGTTTCCCCTTGCCCTGATCTATCTTTCTGTGAAGTTTGGCATCATTGGGAGATCTCCTTCAGCTAAGCCGAAATCTTGGCCTTCTCATGTATTCAGCAAGACGTGCCAGCAGCTAGGGGGTTTGGACGTGACCCTGGTTCTTATTGTATTTGGCCTTCATTATATATTCAACCTTTGGAGGCTTGTTTTGTATTGCCGGGAGCATTTTGTAGCAGCTCATATATAATATCTCTTGGAGCCATCTGTTGATCATTCCAGATATGCATCCACTTGTATCAGGTTCTTGCTTTTCATAATAATAAAGGTCGGATCTATGCTTTTGGGTTCCATATCTTGTGTACTGGTTAGATCTTGTGTTTGCATTGAGTTTATCTTCAGATCTGTGCTTCATAATTAAATATAACCTTAAGGCCGAAACTTGAGAGGCCAACCTGCAAACATACACAAACAAACAAGCAGATCAGTGGTCAGTTAGTGTTCCAAGCAAAAAAAATTGGCTTCGGAACATTACTCCAACCCAAATCACAAAGGTGTGACAACTATGAGAGTATTTACCCACTCTCACCTTAGATAAACACTCCCCTCACTTTAGTGATGATAGAATCACCACAAGGAGGGAATCTCGGGTGACCCTAGGGGGATTGCGATGGAAAGTGAAAAGAGATGAAAGATGCCCCTATAGAAGGGTGGTAAGGAGGCTTAAGGATGAGTCTTGTGAGATGGTGAGTGGTTGCCAAGGTAATGTACCAGCAAAACAATGTCAAACCTGCCCGGAACAAGACAATATATAGTAATAGAAGCCTCAAAACCGATGGAAATACAGCAAGAAACATTGCTGTCCAAATTGCAGCAGTATGGAAATATATATATCAGCAATAAATGATAATAAGAGCTGCAAATTATGCCATCAAAATCAAGTGCAAAATATTGGAAACAAAGTTAACAATGATTTAGACACATTTCCAATGATTAAAACAAGACTTTGATAGCAATTAGAGGGTTGTTAGTTAGTGTTATCAGCAAGATTTGTAACAGTCTTATAGCTGTAGCAAACATTTGCTACAGCAGCAAGTTCTAACCACTAAAATCAGGGAACAATTCACCCAAACAATAGCATTTAACTAGTAGATTAATTATGGCAGCTTGCAAGTGAATTTTAGTGGTTGAAAAGTGAGCAAAGAGTGAGATAAGGATGAGTTTGCTGCAGCATAAAGTTTATTACAGCAATGAGATCACTTGGCTAATCAAGACGCCCTTAGTGAGTTGGCCTAGACGAAGGAGTTGAGGATTAGGTGACAGCACCTTAACTCTAACTTGCCCCCAAGGACACACCAAGTGGATTGAAGATTTCTTCTACGTTACCCAGGTGTGTATAAAAGCAGCAACAGGACCTAACCTCCCTAACCCCTCACGTAGGTAGAATAATATATTTCCATGTAATAAAGGCCAATATTAATAAGGCCTAGCAATAAGGAAGAATAAGTCAAATGTAAGAAGACCTAATAGAAGCTTCCGAGTCTAGAAGGATCTTCCTCTAGATTGTTCTTTTGGATAGATAGATTTAGTATAAATAGGAATAGAGGGTATGAAAAGTTTTTTCTTGAGAATTATTGTAATAGATCGTTGCTCTGCTAGAGGTTGCCCCCTCGAAGAGGCAAGTGAACATTGCTTCCTATCAATAAAGGTATTATTCTGGGGTTGTGCTTTTATCTATTGTGTTGTTCCGATGTTATTCTCTGCAATATTTTTGTTTTCGGCTATTATAATAGATCCGGTACCTTACATTTTAGGAATTTGTAAAGGATAAATGAAGGGTCAACCCCACTTATAATTAAAATTTATTATGTTATATCGACAAAGCGCTATGCCTAAGCTCATATATAAAGGCTAGCGGTCATTTTCATTTGGGATCACAATTCCTCACACTTTGTGGGGTAACACTTCTAAATTTTCGCTATTTCATCCCTTCTTGGTCTTTTCTCTTATGCACTATGCTTGAACGAGGGTCTTTTGTGGATTGTTTGCTCATTTGGATGGATAATTTCTGCAATTAGGGTTTTATGCTCTTGATTTTTGGATGAAGTAATTTTCTGCAATTTTATTGTCTCTTGTTGATGTTAATAGTTAAATTGTTATCTTGTTGTAGGTATCATTGTTTGGTTGAAACCCTAAGAGGAAGACATAAGTGCTTCTCATCCTCATAAAGTTTTATTTGTCCAATTTTGTGAAACCTCCTTGCTAGGGTTAAAATCCTAAGGCCCAAAAGTGCTTGCACTTTAGGGTTTTAGCCCTAGACATTTGCTCCTTGACCTAAGTGAAGCTAGAAGAAAGGAAAATGGCATCTAGGACCCAAACATGTGCACCCTTGATACCTTATTCCTCAAAGTATAAAGCCTAAGACCCAACGTGCTTGCACCTTAGGGTTTAAGACTCTACCTCTTTTGTTTCACATAGATCAATCATGAAGTTTAATGCAATTGAGACTCCATAGGCCCTAGAAGACAACAGCATTGGCCAAAATCAATATTCACTATCTCTCAAACATACTACTAACTTCACTAACCCTAACCCTAGCAAACTTCAAAGATTTCTTCTTGTTGTTATAAAAGTTTGCTACGGCCACTGAAAATTACATTAGATTGTTGCATACACCTATCTAAAAGTGGCTTAACGTGTTCGGAAACTACCTCTAGCAATTGGATAATAATCTATTGGTTTATTGCTTACTTTTCATGATCAATTGTAATATTTCTGAGTATTATTTCTTACTGTTGTTGCAAATCTTTCATTGTTGTCAAATAATTGTTTACTGCTGTAATTTGCAACAGCCATAGCAGTTTTACTTGTCTAGTGTCTAAAGAAGTCATTATTGCATGCTTTAGCTCGGTAATTGTCAATATATGCTGCAAATTGTTCATTGTTCCTAACAAGTACAAAAATTACCTTGAAGCTCCTCATTTCCTTCCTAGACCTAGACCTAACTGATAGGTGATCAAGATAGGGGGCGGTAGGCTTGGTTGATTCTTGCTATTTTATCCCTTGAGGTCACCAGGGAAGCCTCCCTTATGACGGACCTCTTCCATTACAAAAACGAGGGAAGTCCCTACTTAGGTGACAATGGTAGGCTCTTCCATAGTTACACAAGATTTGGGGATCTTGTGGAGGGCTTTGCACAGGTACAAATCATGTGATAACACCCCCCAAACAGGTAGAGCAATTTCCAAAGCATGTGTA
The DNA here is from genome assembly GCA_009831015.1 of Picea engelmannii. NCBI lineage: Eukaryota > Viridiplantae > Streptophyta > Pinopsida > Pinales > Pinaceae > Picea > Picea engelmannii. The sequence continues at coordinate 411,458 of ML806482.1, read as the reverse complement.
TGAATGCCAAGCATGCAAGCCTCATGTTGAGATCGCTCTCCAAAAATAACCACTTCAAAAATAAGAAAATATTTGGTCAATGAAACAGGGCAAATCTCCAAGGTAAGTGTGAGAATGCCAAGTGTAAAGCTCCAAGAAGAGGGTGCTCTTCTAGATGTGCATGCAAATGCCAAGTGTAATGGTTAGATTGCTTCTTATAGAAGCCCTTTGACCAATAAACAATATAAAATACATTTTGACCAACTACACCCTTGGTATTTGATCCTTTGTGTCGGGTTTGACTTGGTTGAAACAATAAAATATTCCTTCCACAAGTGCACCCTAGGAAGGAGTGCCTTGTGTCCACATAACAACCACCATCACCATAAAATATGCACATGCATGTGCCTTTGAAGAGAGAGAGAGAGAGAGAGTTCCCTTGGTAATTTTGCCATCTCAACTACCTTTGACCAAGTCAACCATGAAGATGCCACCATAGATCATGTGCCCTATGTACTTGTGCAAATGGGTCCACATCATAATCATGATATCTACTCAAAATATATGCAAATGGACCTCCTTTGACCAAGTCAAACTAGCTTCTAGTCACTTCACATGTGTGCAAGGTGTGAACAAGGTTAAGTAAAGAGTAAATAAGTCGTCATAGTGGAGCGCACCACCTAATGGCCTAGGAATATGTGCATGAGTGGATGAGGTGTATGGTGAAGTGGAGGGTAAAACCCTAGGGCACATGCATAGTAAAACTCTAGTCAATTCAAGGTTCAACAACCTCCTCAAAACTCGTGCCAAAAGACAAGGATGAAGCATGGATAAGGTTGGCATGTGTGAACAAGGCTAAATTGAGAGTAGGGTGAATGGGTTTTCTTATGGGTTGCCTCAACATGTGTGCCAAAGGAAGTGATAACATAAGTTGTGTACCACATACACATAACTTGTGCTCTCTAATGATAATTAGCAAATGAAACTTAGGGAATTAGCCTCAATGAAGAATTAGAACATCAAAACACTAATAAGCTAATAATTAGGCACTTAACCTAAGGTTTTAGGATTTAATCAATATATCCTGAACAAGTTAGGTGTGTTCACACTGGAAAAAGCAAAAATATGAAAATTGAGGTGTTAGTATGGTATAAAACTTAGGTAACAATAGGCAAAATGTACCAAGTGTTGATTTTCAATAAGCAAGTCTTAAGCATGAAGTTCATTCCATTTTAGCATTTTACTTAAACCATAAACAATTTTGTTGCAGCAACCAAGATCACAAGAAGAAACACCATGCACAAGTACACAAGAAGTATCCTGGGAAACCCTTCTCAACAAGGGATGAAAACCCAGCCAATCCTTTGCTATATTCTTCAAGAGAAAGACCTCCACCACCAAGAAAATCTAGCACACAAAAGGGTGCTCACAAACCCTAGAAGACTAGCACCCAAGCGAGGTGTGCACTTTTCCCAAGAAGATGTACTTGCTGAAATTTCCAAACTCACACTTAAGATATGATTCCTCAATGGGGAAACCTTTACTTATATTAGACTAATCATGTCAACAGAAGTGTCTATTGGCACAACAGGGCCGACCTCACTAACTCACAATATAATTAATAATTGCCAAATTAATTATCTTTTACATTAAGGTGGGGCCGACCTGTACCCTTTACATTACAATTAGGGTTACAGGTAAGTCTAACTCTTGAACAATATAGCAAGGGATCTCATACACACACTAGTGCTCAGCCACTAGGGGCACATCCATAGGGATGTCCATATCTCTATCTCACTGCGTCTCACGGGAGAACCACACTCACTAATGCTCAGCCACTAGGATCATGTTTACATGTGCTCATCCACAGGCACGTCCAACTCAACAGATCTTCTTTCCCACTGCATTACACAAGAGTCATCTGGATTTCATCATCTCAACTCTTTGCTCAGAGGAGGCTAATACATCGTCTTCATCTCTGTCTCATAATGATGCACCCAGCTCATGGGAATTCACACGTTCACCTTGTGCTCAGCCACAGGCACGTCCAACTCAACAGATCTCCTTTCTCACTGCGTTACACGGGAGAATCATTTGGAGTTCTTCTCAACTCTCTGTAAGGAGGAGAGCCATCACTACGTTCCAGTTTTGTCTCGGATAGGAACCACACGCCCAACTCATGGGCTCTCTCTCAGGTCGAATCAATCAGTCTGTGTCCTGGAGGATGTCTCACGCAGTTGTAATCATCAACACCAAGCACCTTCTAGGAGATGGAATGAAGTGAAATGCACAAGTAATCATGGAATTTACCTAGGTGAAAGGTAGAGATGTGATGTGATACACAAACTACCTAGGGAAAATGGTGAAGTGTGATGAAAATGTATGTGTGAAGTGGATTTCGCCAAGCCAAAAGTGATAATATGCTTGCAATAAACAAATTGCCTCGGTGAAATTATGGAAATGACATGGAACGTGAATGAAACTAGGTAAACACTAGGTAAGTACATCACCATATTAGAGGACACTCATGATCTAACCATGCAATAGAAAGTGAAAGTGACTAGAACATGACTATGTGATCGCCATGATGTTGGTCCATGAAAAAAATAATGCACAACTAAAGCAACCTCCACCAATATTCTAACCTTTGGAAGGCTAGAATCATCACACCAACCTACACAAAACCAAGTTTACCTCTCATACAATATAACGAGTAATAGGCTCTTTAGCCTACAGGCACCATAACTTGTATTTCTCTTGTTCATGGGTTCATCTTCTCTTTTATTTACGATATGCTTGTTTCATGTTGATTTAGGGTTTGTTAGCAATTCCTCTCTCTCTCTCTCTCTCTCTCTCTCTCTCTCTCTCTCTCTCTCTCTCTCTCTCTCTCTCGTGATATCAACATTCATGCCAAAATCAAGAATACCAAGATGAATAACCACGTTATCAAAGAGTAGGTACCAACCCAGCATAGATCAATCTTAGCCCCAAAAGTATTAAGCACCAAGAGGGATCAAAAAGATATGGAACCACAAACCTCTAGGTGCTTAAAGATCGGGGGTTAAGATGGATCTATGTTGGTTATATCATTTGTATATCATTTTTGTTTATTAGCATTATGGACGTTATGTTACACATCTCATCCATACTGGGCCATAGAGAGCGCATCACTTCTTTTAGTGCAACAAACAGTTGAAGTGTTATATTGCAGAACCAAAGATCAGTAAGTCGATATATTCACAAAAGCATCAAGAAAGAATAAGTTACAAAGGTTCAAACAAATGTATGGAGTAAACAAAAAAATGGCTATTGGGGAGTGTCAAGAGTAAATAGTACCCATTTAGATGGGTTCCCTAATTTGCTAAAACTAGACGTAGAGTTTTAAATCTAGTATTGTGCATGTTACCACTCAAACTCTCGCTAAGGGAAAGTCTCGCCCTGCGAGAGAGAGCTTGGGGCAATGGATAGGCAAGCCGCCCACTGTCACCTTAGCGGCCTTACCTCTACACTTCTAGGCTAGGGTTTCTAACCTAAGGAGGGTTTTCCTATGGGGTCAAACTAGGTCCTATCGTTGCAATCGAACGAGTGAGGACAAGGACTTGGTTTGACTCAGGTTGACTTCTCTAAAGGAATGGCTCAAGATAAGCAAGAGAAGACAATGTCAAGTAAATGCTTGGAAATTAAAGATTGCTTGCAAGAACATTCTACGCATCACTTCAATTCATCATTACTCATTATCAATTAACAAATTACCATGCAATGCAAATTATTCAATGTAAAACTTGCTAGGCACAAGAGCATATATTCATTCACAAGATTATATTCATGAGACTAATCATCATCAATTAGTGCAACAGAAAGGTGCAATTAGTGAAGCAATTAACTAGTATTCATGATACGCTCTAAGCATTTAACTAGTACAATAGAGCAGTTTTACAACGAATTTTAGCCAATCAAATTGCATCCATTCAACAATGTAACTATCGCATATATGCCATGAACCAAGTGAGATGTCACTGCTTCAGTGAAAGACAAAGGTGGCAAGTATGTATCAACATTTAAACTTCATCTATGCTCTGCACACAATGTGGATCACTGTTTTAAACCTTCATTGTAGCAAATGAGCCTCCCAACCAGCAAAAGATAGTGAACGATATACACCATAGGCTAATCGTTAGAGATGATTTAGGACAAGGATGAAGGGGTCAAATCCAAGGAGCAAAAATAAGTGCCAACGTCGTCCTAAAGGACAATGAGTAAGCCCACACTTGCTCATTGTATACCCTACAAAATTTGATGGTGAAGAGACAATGGAACAGCAAACAAGGTTAAGGTAACGTCCAACAGTTTAATAGGGTTGTTGCACTTCTTTCCTCATCGATTTGATGGCTAGATGAGTTGGGAACAAAAAATCCTTGCAACGTTGGTCAAAGGAGGTGGCAAGGACCCTTAATCCTCCACAAAATAAGCTCAAAAACTACAAAACCGGGACAACAAACAAGTTGCACTTTGATGGCTCAAGAAGACCCTCCAAGGTAGGGTATTAGGGCTGCACAATATGATAGGTCACATCTGATGTCAAGATATAAAACAACCCTAGGGATTGATATGGTAAAAACGAGAAACATATAGATTCAAACCCTTATAGCAAATGCTAACACAAGACATTCAATGAGGAATAAGATAGCATGAACTACGAGAAGGATATAGCAATTAGGCTCAAAACGATCTATACAAAGGGATTATGCATGGTGAAACCCTAGATCGCTAAAACAAAAAAAAAGGAAGAGATTGAGTTGGTTTTTTGGTGGTTGAACATAATGAACAGTGCCTTTCGAGGGCTATGGGATCATTATGTCAATCAAAGTGTTTTTTAGGGTTTGATGGCACCCACAGGATTTCCCCTCAAGCGTTACCTAGGGTTAGAAGGTTCCCTTCAATGTTGAATGGGAAGATTGGTCCACGAAGAATCTTTTCTTGCTACTAACAAGGTGAACTTAAAGGTTGACAAGCAAAAGGACAGATCCCTAAGACGTCCTACCTTAATGCATGAACAATAACTTCAATGATAAAAGGGGGAAGGTTAGAAAACTTACCTTGAGAACCCTTCCAAGAGAAGCATTTCACCCTTCTTTGGCCTTGTAGTAGCCTTTTTCTTCCAACAAACTCTGAAAAGTGCTTACCTAATCCTTGCAAAAATATATAGACATTCACACAATAAAAGAAATAGATACTCAAAAAACTCTTTAAGCCAAGTTTCTCATTAATCTCCAATGATTTGAAATGGAGGAGTCGTCTTCCTTTTATAGGTGAAAATCCTCCTCAAGTACAATACAATAACATGTGCTAGCTCAAAACCGTGAGCTCCAAAACAATTAGCCCGGTCAAAACCATGGGCAAATACAACAAATGACATAATGCATCCCATAATATGCTCTAAAAGTGAAACATCCTTCCAGAAGAAGTCTAAATACAATAGAATATGCCACACATGTACTAAAAGGGGAGTGAGAGAATGCACCACTCAAATAAAGTGCCATCATCCAAGGAGAAGGTCCATAGACAAGTCAAACATGGCCCAAATAGCTCCAACATCCTCTAACCAACATCCTCAAACTAAGGAATGGTCCAAATGTATGATAATAAACCCAAAAGTGATGACGTCACCGTTCACATGTGTAAGTTGTCCAAGTCAAAAATTAAGATAGATGGAATGTGTGGCCTCCTCTAGGTGGTCACTTCTCAAGTGACGACCACCATAGTGTCCAAGTCACCACTTGTCACCGCCTCCATAATCCCAATGCATTAAATACTCCCATGCGTGGTCCAAGGAGAGTAAATAATGCATGAGCATGCATGCAACATCCAAGTGAACAAGGAGAATGCATGTGAGCGGTCTATGTGGCATGTGCGATGACATGGAGTCCCAATTATGGCTCAATGCACTACCATGGATCCCAAGGCATTGACACATATCCCAATACAATACACAAATCCCAAGGCAAGTGTCATGGTTCCAATATCTGTAGATATGGTCATATATGAGTACATGAATCCCAATGCAGCATCATAGATCCCAAGGTAATGTCCATGTATCCCAATGCTCAATACCTAGTGACTTCTCTTAGCACAAGATAACAAATGGGGGTTAGTTTTAATACTTGCCTAAGTCTTACCAAGGGGAACAATATTAACCCTTATAATACATCAAGTCCTAGTACAACCCATATTTCCTAAGTACCTAGGTGAAAAATAGGTAAAGATGAATAATAATGATGAAAGGGAAGGGGGAATGAGTTCATGTGACGACTCTCAAAGTCTTAGACATGCACAAGTCTATTTATTCATTTATTCATTCATTTAGCTTTCACAAGCTAGGACTTTTATACACAATAACCTTCGAGAGGGAGCTTAGCATTTAGTTACCAATCCTCGGCACTGTTTCTTACTACCCCTTTAACCCTTTTTCTTTAAGTGTTCAGTTTATCAAACAAGTTCCTTTTATTTAAATTTCCATAGACAAACCAGGAACTAGGGGCATTGACCTCATAGTGAGGGGGCATTGCTCAAGCTTTATATTTGGCTCTTGACTTTAGCTCTTCACCTCTTAGCCTCATTGGCTTTATTGATTCAGGATTTAATTATTCTGACCTTTCCTTTTGACCTTTGAAAAATCATACATGACTAGGATATAATTTTTTACATGGATGGAATGAATGATACTGGAAAGATTGAAAATGGCTAGTATGGTTAGGATGTGGACAACGCCATCTAACCTATGCAAATCATATCTCCAAAACACCCAGTAAACACGACAATTACAAGCAGATGTGAAGACTCCAGACTAATGTAATATAAATATCTTTTTTTCCAATCAAAACGAAAATGTATAAAAAGCGCTGAAATTTCATCATCAAACATACCTGCACCAGCATCTCTTGTTCACCAACGGCTTTAATGAGGATAGAGAAAAGGGAAAGATCAACCCCACTTGGCAATAGAGTGGCCTCTGCCAATAAAATAGCAGCCGACATAGACCCTAGAACAACAGCCAAGACTTTCTCAAGCTGCTGTCTAAAGACACACCGCCAGACCCACTCTGCAAACCACATTTCAGAACATTTATTCTCTTTACTAGTACCAAAAAACATCAATTGTCAGAAGGATTTTGAGTAACCGTCTGCTCAGGTCTGTCTATCTAAGAGAAGAATCAACCATTGAATCAATTTTAGCAACATTTGATTCATGGGTGCATGTACATACATCTAACATAAATGCATCTAATATTAGAGAAACTGGGACATATTATGGCACTTGTCCCAGCCCTAAGGTCTGATCTTGGTCCAAATTACAACATCGAACAGCTTTTACCAGCATGAAAAATAATCAAATATCATTATATAAATTTCAATTAAGATAGTTTAGTTGACCTAAGAGCAGATAAAAAATCAAGGCTGCAACAAATAGAAATCCAAATGATAAACAAATGTTTAACAGTGCAGTAAATGCACATCAATATTTTAAAAAGCAGTAGAACGTTACCCATCATATCCAAGTACTGCCCAAAAGTACCAGTGCGAGGATGACGGAAACTTGATATGTAACGCCTGTCCATGAGAACCAGACTTTTAATTAAATATAAAGGTAGCCCATTTCATCATATAGCAGAACACTTAGAATAAACAGCAAAAAAGATGTTAGTGTAATTAATGCAGCATCTCATCTAGAAGCTGGTTTCGCAACTCTTCCTAATTGAATTTCACATGCAAAACTTTGCAACATATTAATAGATGTGAACAGAATGGGAATCTACTTTTTAACTCAGGCAGTTTATCCAAAACAAACTTCTTTGTAGACTGCAGAATAGAGTAATTTGTCGTTTCTGTTTTATGGTCTCTTAGATTTAAATACTTTCTTCTTTGCATACTTTAGAAAAGAGTGAATTATCTTTTCTGTTTTACAGTCCCTTATATTTAAATAAAATGAAAATCTACATTACGAGCACAGAAGCTTCTGCATTTCGTTTTAATATCCTGAAGAATACTTTATCATCGTATGATGCCACTATTTTTGGTTTTGTATATTTTTACAATATTGAACAGATTCAATTAATTCTCATGGAAATGCTAGAATTATACATCAAGCAAACATGGCATAGGAACTGACGTCAAAACCACTGAATTGTCATGGTGTGGTCATCATTATAAAAGAAGCCTTTAAGGAAGTCCTCATGAGTTGGGTGAATAGTTGTGTCCCCAACTATCATGTACATAGGTCCTACATGTATAAAACGGCCCCAAATTTGAAATTAAGTTATCATCACAAGTGCTGGCTGCTGGCAACAACATTCTACTATCTACATTGTATGCCATGCCCTCCATCTCTATCAAACATGTCTGTATATGTATATATGAATAAGAATTGAAAGACGGCTTTATGATACTCACCGTGTTGTCAAAAATGTTGTTGTAATTGTTTGTTCTTTCTCACTGGTATGTTTAATTCATGTGCACAAACTCTTTTTTTTTATTCTATTTCATTGCAATTACTCAAAGCTTGCAACCTCAGGTGAAATCCCAACATTCCACATTCTGGAGACATTGTTGAGTTTGGAATTGACAAAGGAGGATATCAATCTGGTTGGTGACAGCAATTGGACCAAGATAGAGTACATAAAGACATAAACATGTGTTAATTGATCAGTTGATGGCTTGGGGACCCTAGGAAGTAATCAAATGGAAAGACATGTTGTATGATTACCTCAGCCCAGATTGTGGTGCGTGACTTAGAGGCAATCAGGAGATATCCAACGTGGTTGCAGAATATGGGAATCATTCAGGTGTATGATGATGATGATGATGATGATTGATTTTTCATCTTGATTTGATGATTTCATTTTTGGACAAGATATTGAGATTGATATGCCATGGAAGTCTTAGCAAGAAAAGGGTTCACAAAGCCTCAACAAGTACAAAAAATTTCACAGAATGCAACACATTAAAAGCAGTCACAAGCCTTTACGGTTGAAGATGAGGTTGTGGTTGAGAATTTATTGGCAAATCTAAGCAATGAACAGTTGGTCAGTATGGAAAGTTGGTTGATTTTCGGAACCTAGCACCAGGATATTAATTCCAAGCAGTAACTCAACGATAAATTAGCGGAAGCATTAAACCAGAAACCAAACACATTTGCACAAGATATTTTGGGTAAACAACCCATCGAAAAACCCTCGTGGGAAAACCAAATCTGTGATGATTTTATTAAATAAAATCAAGGATCCCATCCTGGGATAATGGCCCTTCTGAGGAAACACACTACAGCAATAGCCTAGTCCTCCTGGCTGTTATCTCCTTGTTGTCTTTTCTCGTCCCCTGACCCTGCACACCTGAGTGCTCACTAACTCTTTGTGTACCATCACTATGTCTCCTCCTCTCACCAGGTTGTCTTTTATAACCTTGAATTACCCTAAGTCCAAAACCCTAGATCTCCTAAAGTGATGTCACAGCCATCACTCCCCTCGACGGTTGTTTCCTTCACTCCCATCGATGATGTCGCAGCCTTCCACACAGAGTCGTCTCTTGTCCGACCAGCTCGATACGCTGCAAACCACACGCGCGAACCTTCTGTTGAGCAACTCTCGTGTTGCAGCTCGAGCCCCTTGCCTGTTCGCCACCCTGCTGCGTACTCCACGCTTCACGCGCCTCGCCAGCAGCTTTGTCACGTAGCCTGGATGAACCCCCAACCACGACTGCCTCACAACTTGATTTGCCGAGGGTTTCCTTTGCTCACAACAAAACCCACGAGCGGCCCTCTTATCGTAGTGATTTGTTGTTTGTACGACAGTACGTCATACGTACGTCGGTCGTACGTTCCCCCTATTTTTTATTTACTGTTACCCTTTCTATAGAGCTACAGAAGAAAAAATTAAATTTCCTCGTTGTAAAAAATCACAATCTCAGTGCAACCCGGCTTCCTCAGAGTCTCGACTCTGATATCATGTTGATTTTCTGAACCTAGCACCAAGATATTAATTCCAAGCAAAAACAGATTTTACTGAATAATATCACAACTAGGTTACTCAACGATAAATTAGTGGAAGCATTAAACCAAAAACCAAACACATTTGCACAAGATATTTTGGGTAAACAACCCCAGGAAAAACCCTCACGAGAAAACCATATTTGTGATGATTTTATTAAATAAAATCAGGGCCCCCGTTCTGGGATAATGGCCCTTCTAAGGAAATACACTGCAGCAATAGCCTAGCCCCTCCTAGTTGCTACCTCCTTACTACCTATCCTCGTCCCCTGCCCCTACACACCTAAGTGCTCACTCACTCTTTGTGTACCATCATTGTGTCTCCTCCTCTCACCTAGGTTGTCTTTTATAACCCTGAGTTTTACCCTAAGTCCAAAACCCTAGATCTCCTAAAGTGATCAACAGCTAAGATCTAATCTCACATTAGATCTAACGGCTAGGACTTAATTTAATTACTAATGCCAATTACTTTAGTATTTAATTAAATCAAACTCACTTTATTACAAAAGTACATTCAGTTACATAAAGTGAATCTCCTAAGTTTCTGAGAGGCATTTAGGACGACGTCCACGTGCTAGACACAAGCCAACTTGGAAGTCTTGTCCAATGCTACAAACATCAACACACAAAGTCTCAACAAGAACAAAAAATTTCACAGAATGCAACACATTAAAAGCAGCCACGAGCCTTTACGGTTGAAGATGAAGTTGTGGTAGAGAATTTATTGGCAAATCTAACCAATGAGCAGGCAGTTGGTCAATATGGAAAGTTGAAACAGACTCGCTTCTTTCTTAATCACACCTCAAAGGCTCAACCCACGCATACAAGAGGCAAGTGGTGGGTAGTTGGTTTCCCCTCCTAATAACTCTAGCAAACAAGCTGAGGCCAAGCAAGGGGCAATTCTATTTGGGTGAGCTTGTGGAAGGTAGAAATCCAGTTGGAGCCCTCATCCAAGAAGTAGTAGGGAGAAGGAAGTTGGAGACCAAGGAGAGAATAGCGACATAAAAGAAAGAGAGAGTCAAGGAGAGGATATCCAATGCATCTAGGTAAACTCCCAAAGAGTAAGCAGCATGGCACCCTTTATTGCAAGGCAAAAGTTGCCCACCTTTAAGAGGCACTCGAAATGTTAAATTTCATGTATGGGTGCTTATGCATATTAAGAAACATGCATAAATGGGAGAGAATAATAACTGGCATATATCAATGGGATGCTGCAGCAAGTGCATCACAGGAACCTGAGGTGAGCTACCCACACTACACAAGTACTGCTCTCTCATCTAACCATCTCTCAGTAAATCAATATATAGCACCCCTCGGTTGGTTAATCCTCCTAACCCCTAATGTAACATTATAATATAAACTTGATCACATGTCACTAAACATATTAAGTGAATAGCAAATAAAACTTGGTATATTTATATTTTCATGTTATATTCTAGCACCCCCCCATAACAAAAAATTAATTCTCAACTTCTTATCCCCCTGCCTTAAAACATGCTCAAGACTTTTATAACTCAAGTCTTTTACAAAGGAGAAACATAGCTCAAGACTTTTATAACTCAAGTCTTTTACAAAGGAGAAACATAGCTCAAGGTTACATAAACTCTAGATCGCATACAGGTCTGCTCTCATCCACTGGACTGTAAGAGTTAGCTTATTATAAATTATAATGGTCATATGATAATTGTATTCAGTTTAGTACTTTAGTGTGAGTTGTTTAATAAAGTTAACTGACTGAAAGTTAATAAAGTCAAATGTCTTAAATTGCATTGAGCCATAATTAGGATAATTTATTTATTAATGTAATAAGGTGGTTGTACAGGGCTTGATGTATGGGACTTGTCTCTCTCATGAGACACCTTTTTTTATTAACATTCACCGTATTGAATACAATCAAGTAATATATCTATTTTCTCTCTTCACTCTAAAAGAATTCTGCTGTCGTGTATGTGCATTATCTAACATTGTATCAGAGTCACAGAATGTAAGCTTCCAAGCAACACAGTGAAGGATGAAAAAGAAGCAGAAGGATTGTTTGAGCACATAACACAGAATAAGGCCCGGGTCATTTTCACACATTGAAGAATAATGTAAGACAATTGAAAGCATGTGTACGTTTCATGTTATTTCGCAACAGCATATTTTAGTGCACAGAATTTGTTCCAGGCAGAGCAGTTTTTTTTGTGCCGTGTGGACTAGATTTTTTGTGTGATTGACACGCAGATATTTTCCAATATACTAGTGGTTGGTTGGTGGATTGGTAGTACCTGTTTGAGTGGTGCGGTGGAACAACAATCAGTGGTGGGTTGTAACAGCAAGTAGTGACTAGTGAGAACACACAAGAACTGGAGGTAATTTTTTTTACATTGAAGAATTTTATTAAAATAAAGACTTGTTGATGCTTCCTAATTCCATAGTAAGGGCCATGTGTAGTTGGCAACTACATGCAGGCATCAACAAGCAGAGTGGAGGAAGGGCAGTAGAAGGTAGTGATTTTCAGGTAGCAGAGAAGACAACTAGGTGGGTTGGGTGCAGTGAAACGTGTGTACTATGTCATAGCAGGAAGACACTTGACAGGTGGAGAAGAGAAGAGATTAGAAAACTGAACCTGTCTTTTCGCAAGTTGTGTTAGAGAGGTGGGGTTGTGGACCAATTGTGGTAAAACTAGTAAGCATGTGTTGGTGCTTGGAAATATAGCCGTTGCGCTAAGAGACCAAAAGGAAGGAAGAGACAGGACAACAAAAGAAAGTTCTGTTGGGATGCTACAAGGGAAAAGTTTCCATAATCCATATGTCAGTGGGCAAGTCAGAATCACCTAATGAAATATTACGAGAACCAAAGAAACCCTAGGTAGGATTACGATACTGAAAACATTATCGTAATAAACACTGAACGATACTATTATTGAACGGTACAAAATTTCAATGAGGGTCCTCGCTCTTATATAGAGCTTGAGAGACCAAAACCCTAAAAAATGAAAACCCTAATCTTTTAACCTAAAGTCACTAGCTTTATTACATGAGTAAGCCTTATATCTCGATTCTTTAATACCCCCCCCCCCATAAGGCGTACAGTGCTGAAAAATAACAAACTGAAATCAAATACATATATTGAATGTGAAAAACATAAACTAAACACTAAACATCAGTAACATCCTTTCGAAGCTTCTTCTTTAAACACAGTTCCAGAACCAGTTTGAGCTCCATCAAGCTGCCTCATAACCCTCATAACGATGTAGCTGATGAGTTGAATTCTCGAGTACCAGGATTCCACCTCCCCAAACTCCTGAATCATGAATCTCCCGAATTCAATTACTGGACAGCAATCCACATCCATGTCGCATAACCTCACTAGTAGACTGCAATCCACATGCATGTCGTGTAACCTCACTAGTAGACTGCAATCCACATGCATGTTTCTCCAACTAATAAGGTATCTTTCCCTAGATCCACAACTTCTGAACTAGTTGGGCAACAATCCATTTTGAGTTGTTAACTGATCCCTTCCTATCTTCAAAGAATGGGCTTCCTAAAATGCATAAAATCCCTTTTCTTCAATAGATTTTTCACCACCATCAACATCCAATGGATCTTCAATCATGGCTACACTCGCTTTGATAAATATAAGAGCACCGGCTATGTGACTCATCATCATAGACCTAAATGATCCAAGACAGGTTGTATATGTTGCTTGTCTTAGCAAACCAACTAATAACCCCTTGTATAAAGCACCAAAGCCCTCATCCGTGAGCATGTTCGTTTCCACATTATGATCTGAACCTTCACCCAACTTAATGTGCACCTTGATCTTGTTCACAGGCTGGATGGCACACATGGCGAGCATACTAGGGTCTCCTCCATTGACAAATGGCTTCACTGCATTGCACATGTTGCCTATCTTGGGCTTCTCCCCTACCATCTCTCTGAAGGACTTGAACCTCCGACTGATCTTATATTGTGCTCTTTCCTCTTCCTACATGACGACGAATTGTTATATGATGTGTTATTTTCCCACATTGACCTACATCAACCCAAGCCGTAGCACTGAGTAACAAACCCAACTATGATATGTTAATTTTTATACCAAGGCAAGTGGTGTTCCTTAGGCTTGATCTCTTTGCCTAGGGAAATGTGACCACTTTAAATGTAAACCCCTTTTGGGTGAATAAAATATTAAAAAATGATTTTCATGTGCACTTTATTTTCCACCGTTGATCTAATTCATTATGAGCCTTTGGATCATGTGGACACCCAAAAGTCACTTTGGGAATATGGAAGGTCAAGAGGGGAAAGAGACCATTAAATGTCTCTCATGAGTCCATTGAGAGAACACACACACAAGCATTCGCTGAAGAGAGAGCAGATTGAAGAGCAAGAAGAAGATCATTTCCAGAAAAGAGTGGCACGGATTTCCATGCAAAGGTGGTTACGGAAATCGAGGCACATACCAGCATTAATTACAGCCATAACCAGTTCGTACAATATGGATTTTTGCACAAAAATCGAGGTGAAAACTGCACGGAAATCGAGGCAGCCATACACCATTTATTGAATCTGTACGACCGTACGGATCTGTACAGTCTGCACATAAATCGAGGTCCATACAGTGTTATCCGTACAGCGTACGGAAATTCTGAGTAAGCTTGGCTCAGATTTCAAGGTGATTGATTGGCACGATTTCCAAGAAAGTTTGACTAGGGAAAAGAGAGATAAGTTGTCTCTGCTGTGTATTTAATTTTCTGCTGCAAACGTAATTTCCAGATGCTTGAAAATTAATAAAAGAATCTGCCCTCTCAAAAAAACGGGTTTCCCCCACCCTGGGGGGTTTTCCTGGGTCATTTTTGGACCAAAATTTCCTGTGTACCTTGTTCTTTATTGCTGAGTTATTTCTGCATTTAATTTCCAGTCAAAGAAGTTGTCTCTTGTGTTTCAAATTCAGCAATTTCATTTCCAGAATTTAATAAATGTTATAAGATGAATTTTTTGTTCATGGGTTGGGCATTAAACTATGGGAGTGATAACGAGTGATTGAAACCTGATTGGGGACATCAAATTTCTTCATGATATACCGCTAGACAAAGAGATGGAATGAGGTCATTTGTTGAGGACACTTTGGACATGCCAGACCCTACGGATTTAGTTGATGTCCTCTAGCATAAATTTGTTGAAAAGGGTCTATCTGCATTAGATCTTCTTGTTCTCAACGAAGCACACATGATCAGAACAACTACATGTTTCTTTATCAAGGACTGTCTCTACGACTTCGAAGACGATACACATTATCTTGCAAGAAAAAAAGAATGATACACATAAATCACATTTTAGAAGGGAAACCATATCTATATTAACATGAAAGGACATGTGGCATACAGTTAGACGAGTAATGCCTTGTATGAGGACACTTGGATACAACCATGGAATAGGAGTATTGGACTAACATCTTGTTAGAGAGTGCACCAGCCTAGAGGAGAGGCATTAAACCCTAGGAGAATCATGTCTCAAGGACGTTTCATCATGGGGGTTGGAT
>ML806482.1:346896-384236 GCA_009831015.1 Picea engelmannii | reverse complement strand
TCACCTAGGGTTTGATTCAGCAAATTATAATAACATATGCAAGTAAATAGAACTAAAACCATTCAATTAAGAAGTGTTTGAAGAAATTCACTTACATAAACCAAGAAACCATGTAGCAAAACCCTAGTTGTAACACCTTCCACCAAGAGAAATGCCAAAAATGCCAAATAAAGTCTTCCTTCAACAAGTGCGCCTCAAAATTTCAGACCTCACTAATGAGTGAGTGAAAGATGATCTAAATATGAAGGAAAAAACCCTCAATTTATACAGTAGCAATGACCTAAATTACCTTTTAGGTCATTAAAAGGCCGACAAGGCCAAAATACCAAAATCATATTGTTTTACATTAAAAGTCTTAAATTAAAACCCTAATCAAGCAATAGTGAGACGTTATCCCCTTTCTAGGTTGACGTTAGCCCCTTTAGGGCAAATGCAACCTCCTGGAGCGAAAGGTTAGCCCTCCTTGGGCTTCTCCAAGCTACACACGTGCCAAAACTGCCATATCTGCCTCCCAAAACATCCATACTGTTGGGTGACGTCATGGACATCCTCGGAGATGTCCTGGGCCTTCCAAGGCCAACGTTCCTGTGGAGAGGGATCAACCCCCCTAGGTACAGGTCTGCTCAGATGCCTCTGGTGGATTCTTCTGCTCTTCCCTGGTACAAACGCTCTACCCTGTCTCTGCCCCCTGCTGGGGTCTCAGCATCCATCTGATGGGCTCTTCAACCCCATGGAGGTCCGAATTGATCATCTCCCCATGTGTACCTGTCCAACATGGTACTTGTCCGTCGGGCATGAACCTGCACATCAACAACTATGCCCTCCGGGGGCTCATAAGTCACAGGGATCATAGCAATGTCAATCACATCTCATCATCAATATTATTAAACATGTGCATAAAACCCTTTTACCCCAGTCTAGTGCTCAAAGACATTATACAAGTCTACAATGCAAGTTTGGAGGAGGTGACAGGACATCCTATTGGGCTAGTGTCTACTGGAAAAGGGATGTCTCTCGAAAAGAATCCAAGTCATGTAAGTGGGTGAGGTGGATGGGGATGCTTGGGCAAAAGGTGCAGTGATAGCAGGGATGGCTTACCGGTGGGTGCCTCTATGGAGGGTGAGCTGCGCCTGTCATGGATGCAATGTTTCCAAGCCCATTCATGCCTTTTATCTTCATTCTTTTTCTTCCAAGATGCTAGTCAAAGAATACTGCCCTCGCTTGGTGACCAGTGGTGGCAATGTTAGCCACAAGCATTTCACAGAAATGAGAAGGTTGGCTCGTGATGAAACCCCCTTTCTCTTGGCTATGCCACCAAGAGCCACTACCCTGGCGTGGTGACCAAATGTTGGTAGTGTCATACCGCTTAGTGTCATACTGCTAGATGCTCATGGACCTAATAGGTTGGCTCGTGATAAGACCCCCTATCCTCTAACCAGGTCTTGTCTTATTGTTTTTTATCTTTTTATTGCTCTTTCAAGAAGTTGGTCAAGGGATACTGCCCTGGCTTGGTGACCAGAGGTGGCAATGTTATCCACAAGTACTTTCACAGAAATGAGAAGGTTGGCTCGTGATGAGACCCCCTTTCTCTTGGCCATGCAACCAAAAGCCACTACCCTGGCGTGGTAACCAGCTATTGGTAGTGTCATACCGTTAGGCACCCATGGACCTAATGGGTTGGCTCGTGACGAGACCCCCCATCCTTCAACTAGGTCTTGATTTATTTTTCTACGGGTCCCTCTGTTTCTTGCTGAGAAGCCTTTTATTGCTTTCTCAAGGATCCCTGGCGAAGCATCTCGAGGTTTTATTCTTAGGCTTGTATTGTCAGTTGCTTTTACCCCCCAGGACCTTTAGCCCATTCTTCCCACAAGGTAAGGTACAACCCCTAAATGATTGGCCAACCCTATGCCCAGACCAGTGTAATGGGACGGATGAGCGGGAAATAAGATGAAAAGTGGTATGTATGAAAGGAACGGACGATGGCTTTTCAGAAATCCCCCCAGTGGCAACTCAAAACCTATAGTCATAAGCTTGTTAGGGCATCCTGTCATTCCCCCAGACATGGTCAAGTGGACAAGCATAAGATCCATGCACCTGTTAGAAACAAAGGAATCAAATGCACATATTCAAAGGTTTTGAAGATCAAAGTGACACAGACCATGATACCCGAACTCATTACTTCATGGAGCAAGAACCATATCTGATACCTGTGTTCATTTCATGCATGCTTAGAGTATAGATCAGCTTGTTAGAGTTGTAAAGATCAAGAGGAGTGTTATTTGTTTTGAGTATATTGCATGTGCTAACATTGGGGTAT
The DNA here is from genome assembly GCA_009831015.1 of Picea engelmannii. Lineage (NCBI taxonomy): Eukaryota > Viridiplantae > Streptophyta > Pinopsida > Pinales > Pinaceae > Picea > Picea engelmannii. Next base: position 381,919 of record ML806482.1, on the reverse strand, counting down.
GAAAACACTTGCAAGGGCACCTCAAAAGGACACTTAACCACAAAAATTATCAGCAGAAAGTAACCAAATTGTTTGTGGTCCTAAAAGACAGCAAAGGACAATTTTGGAAAGTCAAACTTAGAGCCAAATTTCAGGTCAAGGACACACCTGTTTTGGCAGCCTGATAGTACCTCGTTTCTCTACATTACTTGGGTGGATACACCCACCAAACTCAAACCCAAGAAGGCCTTCTATGTAGTGATTTTCATGGAGCTAAGAAACGGTCCCATTGTCAAACCAACCTACACACTTCACAACTAGATGCACAGACTCAAGATTCATTTTCGTCAATCTTGGGTTGATTCACATTGTCTTCAAGTGAAAATTGATCACCATATTTCATGAGCAAACAAGATTTTCCTACTTTGCCATTTACAGGAGATTGAGATGGAAGAGCATTTCATCTTTAGGTACCCCATCTATTATAAGATTCGAGGTCAATATTGTTGCCTCTTCCAAGAGTCCCGGAACTCCCTCCCTATCTTCTTCAAATATCTGAACTAAAGACGCTTGGCCTTAAAAATGAGGGAGGCCCTTGGACTTAGATCTTCTTCACTCAAACTACCCCCACCAACAAACACCACCAAGATGATCACCTCCTTCCAGGTCCAATAAATACAACAAGAGACATGCAGAGAGAAACTACACCTAAGCTTCCAAATCTATGAGATCATAAGGAGACATCCAACCTCCGCCCATTAGATCCCTATGGTGGTGTTGTGCTCAAACCTGGAAGAGGGCTACCAACCACAACAAACATTTCTCTTCCTCCTCTATATCTCAACAAAGGGATATCTCTTCCGGATATCAAGTTGCGCCATAAACCCACTCTTCCAAATCTTCAAGCTCCAGCTCATCTGTACAGTCTTCCATCAGGAGTTTCTTTGCCCTAGCTTCAGATGGTAGGAAAGACCAACTTACTGCAAGCACTAACTCTATGAATAACAACTTCTCTTCATCATCATCCTCATCCTCAATAGGTGATGAGACTAGGTGACTTGAACAATCTCACTTGACCTCTTCAATCAAGACATTCTCCCAAGATCTCGAGTTCTTTACAAGGATTCTTTCTTTCTTTCCTTTTCTCAGTGATTCCCAATTTTGTATCTTGAAACTAGATAATAGACTTTAGGTCTTAGGCCCTAGATTCCATGGACTAGATTTGTTTAGGAGTGCCACTCACACTCTCACTTGTGAATTGATTATTACGTAACTAGCGGTCTCTTTGACTTGCTTTTGGTCACCCATTGGACATTAATAAATTATCTTATCTTATCTCAAATCTCTGAAGAAAAACAAAGAAGACATCCTAATTTGGGGTCCCATAAGAAGGAAGGACATTATTCACTAAAAGAGGGCTACACAAAACTGCTCAATCAGAGACCACAACCCATCAAACCTTGTGACAATTGGACTCAATTCTAACTCCCTTATTTAGTTTCTAAGATAATTGCCTTCTTCTGGCTCTTGGCTCATAAAAACTATTGATGGTTGAAAAGCCGAGGAGAGGAAGTCATACAGGGCCTGTCAAAGATGTGCTCTATGCCTCTTAGAAGAAGAATCCACTCCTTAAGCTTTCTTGGAGAACCCTGCAACTAGACAACTTTGGAATTACTCTCTAACCAGTAAATGACATCAGGCCTATGATCCCAACCTCCTAGGAAGACTTTTTTTGACAACTAGACGAATACATTACCCTTTCCTTGTAAGGAAAGCCTCTTCTCCTCACTCTTTGGAAGCTGCTCCCTAGCTTCACTTTGTGGAGATTCTGAATTATCCCAGACAACATAATCTTTGAAAATAGAAAATTGAACAATCATAGAAGCCAAAATTGTCAAGGTTTTCCTTTCTGAAACAATCAAGGATTATAGGAAGCCTTCTAAGGAGGTCGGGACTCTTTTCTAGGAAGGGCACTGGATCAGTAATCAGGTTCTTAAAAACTCAATAAAAACGTGTTGATTCTCAGTCTAAGGAAAACAATATTACTCAACTGAGGACACCATTTATTCATTCTTCTTTGATGGGGTAGAATAAGGAAGGAGAATTGAGGCAGGGTATCATTAAGGACCTAGGAGGTAACACTAAGTTCAAATTTGCTTAGTGTATGGGTCCAGCCCCAAAAAACATAGCAGAGGCCCAAGGGTTATTGTAATGTCCCCACTTTGGGACATCATTATATTACAGAGTGTTATGATGACCAAAGTTGCCAAATGGAGGTTATAGTGAGTACAGGGGCTATTGAGGGGTATTTTGGGGTCCGGCTTGCATCGCTCATCTTATTGCATCATTATGATCTATTCCGCACAGCTTGGCTTTGGTTTCCGTGCATTCCAACAATTTCCATGATTTTGAGTTATTTTGGGCTATAGGTTCATTAAATTCACTAAGGAGGTCATATTGGGCATAATACTTGGAGGAACCTCTTAGTGTAATAGCTCATTGGAATCGGGAGGAACGACACTACAGGATAGGATGATGAGAAGTGACTTTCAGTGGCCAGGGAAGCCACAAGGAGAGATAAGGTACTTTTTAGAGGTAAAATGGTTAATTAATTAATTAAAGTGATTTAATTAATTAATTAATAATAAATAAAGTAAAAGTCACTTTGGAGGGACAAGGTGAGCAGGAAGGATAAAAGAGAAACAAGGGCCTCTATTCTCTCATTCATGTTGTTTTATCATTTTGATATTTGGCTTCTTGCTAGTGAGCCCATGCCTTGGGGGTTTTGAGGGTTTTGACTTAACAAACCTAGAGATCAGCTCGGTGGTGAAAGATTCCACCCAACCTGGTCCAAGCTTGGTCACGGAGGTGAAAGATTCCTCCCTCACCATTCTACATCAGATCTACTCAGCTTCAGAGGGGTTCTACATCAGCCACAGGTTTAGAGAGAGCTGGGGCACAGCTTCAGGAGGGTTTTCAGCAGGAGGGCGCACCATCTTGAGGAGAGGGGTTCGTTCCATGCATAGGAGGAGGATTTGGAGCAAACAGACTTCTGGGTATTCTTTGTAGGGCCTAGGGTGCCCTTTCTATCCTTTCCCGGAGGAGGTTTCTCTACCGTATTATTTATTGGAGCTCAACATAGGTTCAGAGAGAGGAGGGCACACCACAGATTGAGGATCTAGTCATTTGGTTGGTTAGATCTTCATCATTTAGCCCGAGACTTTACCAGAGAGTTTCCAGTGGGTCGATCTACATTTTGGCACCCTTCTTAAGGGATTTGGCAGCTTATTCCTTGGGGGGCGAATTATTGGGGTTTCAGTCATCCAAGAGGGCGCAAGCCAAATTGAGGATCAAATCTTCACCGTTTGGCCTGAGACTTCACCAGTGGGTTAGCCTTGGCCCAATCTACACTTCTAGCCATTTTCAGGGTGTTTGGAGACCTCTAGCAGCTAGGCCGAATTGTTGGGTGTACTCAGCTTTCCAACAGGACGCAACTTATCCAGTTTGGGGTTTAGCACTTCAGAGGGCAGGGATCTCAGCTTGTTATTCATCTATTGCAGTCATGTGGCCTATGGAGGCTTGTAGCTTCTCTTCTTGATCTTGCTTAGGGATCATCTTCATTTTGCTATTAGCTCTTAGCTATATTGTACCAGATCTGCAGATCCATTGTATCAGGGTCTTCTTCTATTATGAATAATATCAGATCTGAGGTATTTTTGGTTATTCCATGTGTTGTTGATCTTGCATCTTATTGAAGTATGTTTCATTGCTAAATTTATTTTATTATTGTTACAAACACACATAACAATCATCAGTATAAACCCTAGTGCAACCTAAAAGACCAAATCAGCAAAGTGTTTGACAAAATGCCACAACCAGAAAACAGTTAAAAATTCATGGAAAATGCAATGTTCTTGGCATCTTGGCTTGGGAACATTACAGTGGTATCAGAGCGTTGATCCTCCCATCCAGTGGGGATTAGCGCATGCATCCTGAGCTTAGACTCTTGCCAGCTTGAGGGGTTTTCCATAGGGAGAAATGGATAGACAAGAATTGAAGATAGTCATACGTGAGTTGATAGCTGACATACGACATAATGGAGAACTAATTAGACAAATGGGAGAGAGATGGAAGGAAGAACAGAGCATTACTACACCCATTAGGAGCAGGCAACTTTGCTACAACTGCAAAGTGCCTTGGGAACCAGATCATAGATGTAGGGGTAAAGGTAAGAAACACATTATTGAGGTGCACTATGATAGTGATGATGAGGTGTGTGAGGATGCAACGATAGATGCTTATTTGGAGCAATCTGATGATGCTAGTGACTCTTGCACAGAGGCTAGTGATTCTGGCACGATTGGGGAGGATAGTGACCCTTGCATATTGGATAGACAGTGGGATGGACAGGGTGATAGTGACCCTTGCATATTGGATAGACAGTGGGATGGACAGGGTGATAGCACCTGTACTTCAGCAGCCATATCACATAGTGTTGATGACCTTACACTTCGGCAGAGTAGTGACACTAGTGGGGATTCACACGTGTTAGCACCTAGACCTGATGAGATTCCTATGGTGACTGTGACTCAGTTGGTACCTTCTCAGACACCTATGATAGCCATGACACAAGAGTATATCAGTGGCATTAGTGATATAGTAGTGGAGCCCTGCGCATGGATTGCACACCAGGGACAGATGGACCTTCATGAGGGACATGACTTGGAGACAGTTGATCTTACACAAGCCAATGAGGAGAGTGGGTTATCTCTTTTGGAGACTCTATTAGTGGGTCAGATTGTGGAGACTGACAGTCTTATGGGACACTTACTTCCAAGATCGATCGACAATGATGGGGATGTACCCCTTAGTGGTTGGAATGACCCTAGCACATGTCTGGACACATCTTTATGGGATCCAGGCGCAGATGATAGTAGCAGGGTGAGTGCACAGGAGGATACAGCGGCTCATACAGGATACAGTATGATTCAGAAGGAGCTAGCAGTTGGTGATGATGTGCAGTCACATATAAGAAGACCCAATAGCACAGTGGACAGGGGGCAGTTCAGTGTTGTATCTTTTGCAGAGAGTGTTGTTGGGGATTCCAGGGTTGACACTATCCGTGAGGGGCATGATGTAGCACCTCAGCATGACTATGATCAGGAGTCACGCTACTTGGCAGAACAGTTGAGAGTTAGTGAGGACATGATCTTGGCAGCCACTATGCGCATTGATGACACATGCATTGGTGACCGATTGTTGTTGGAGGGCATCGATGGCACATGATAGTTCAGATGGGGGATTTACCATAGATGACTTTCATGCTCTCAGGGAAAGAGTGTCTATGATGAGGACCGACTACCAGCAGTTGTTGATGGACAGAGACTATCTATTGGGGGTTGGCGAGATGTATCACAGAGCCCTAAGGGAGCAGGAGTTAGAGGTGGACAGACTCACTCATGAGTTGGAGAGCACTCGAGGATTCTTGAGAGGCACACAGACAACCCTTCAAGAATCTGAGTCTGGATCAGGGGAGCTTCTTGAGGAGATTAGACCGAGATCCACTACATCTATCTTAGTGGAGAGTCAGATATATCCTTCAGTCGCATTGCTAGGGGATGTTGGTGGTTTAGCAGAGGAGCACCAGTTGATGGAGGATCATGAGGAGTACCCTGGATCACTGATGAGTATGGAGAGTTATGATTCAGAGGCACAGGAGCTACCCTCCACGAGGATCTTTGAGACAGTCGAGCAATCACATACGCATGGGGACTCCAGAGCCAGGGGCAGTTTTGAGGACACTTCCATTTGTGTCCCAGAAGTGGCTGACCTTCATGTAGAGGTTGACCTAGTAGTACACCCAGGATCCATGATGTTGCAGGAGTATACAGGAGATTACATGAGTATGCAGGAGCATACAGTGGTGAGTGATAGCTCACAGAGACATGCAGAGATGTACAGTGGGATTCAGAGGGGTGTATTGGCTTACAAGGAGGAGACACACTTAGTAGAGCATGGAGATGTCTCTCCTTTGTAGCAGCACATAGTACTGGGAGATCACCTTCAGAGTAGCAGCAGCCATAGGGGTGATGATGATTGGGATTCAGTGATGACTACAGGCGAGTATTTACCATGGGTACCGATGGACGAGCTTTTGGTTGAATCCATGGGATTGACCAAAGTATATGATACCTTCCAGTCCTACAGTCAGCTACAGATGTTTCTGTTAGCCTTTTCCGACACCCTCATCATTGACAACAACATGAGAGGAGATAGACAGTGGCAGAGGACATGGAGAGTTGTTAGGCCGAGACCACCTGACATGAGTGCTTTTACGACATACAGCAGGATAGGGGTGGATCATCATAGGGAGACAGTTGAGACCTTGTGCGTGATGGTGAGCATCTTAGGTCGAGGGATAGCTGACATCTCAGAGGGCGACACAGATACAGATTCTCATAGGGATGTGCATAGAGGGCTTCCGACAGTGATCAGTATGACATAGGAGCAGTTGGTGGGGATTGGAAGTGATAAACTTCCAAGTTTGCCATGGGATCTGGGAGTCCATTTTGTTGGTAGGTTGTTTCACCTTATGATGACCCAGGTTGCGCCAGAGAGCCACATACTTCACTGTGGGTTGGTTTTGAGTGGGCTTGCAAGGGCTTGTCCCATGGAGCAAGACAGTTTCTCCCTTTTGATCCTCATGATCAAGCATGGAGATGGTTGGGCAGATACTACTTCCAGGGGGGTTCTTTTATCAATGCAGGCTCTGGACAGCAGGTCCAATTTCCACAGGTATTCCAGCTTGAGGATCCAGGAGTGGGGGATCCAGTATGTATACGGGGAGCAGACAGTCATGATCAGAGTGCAACGCCAACGGATTGATCTTTGGCAGAGACTAGCATGGGACCCGGGGATTGCAAGGCTAAGCATTTCATTGACTGATGGATGCAAGTGAACCCTTACAGGGGAAAGTTATTTTGACTTTCCATTGAGCTTCATTGTTGAGGAGAGCACGTCACTTGAAGGTGATTCATGGAGATCTTGCAGTACCCCACTATGACAGCAACACGTGTAGTTGGTCGAGACCATGTTGGTCTTGGTATGGACTTGGAGGATGGACTCATTCCAGGATGAGGCCATGTGTCATGTGCAGGAGATTCATGGTGTTGATATATTTCAGGATTATGCTTCACAGGGTATTGCAGTTCACGTCCTAATATGGGACCCAGGGGGTGGAGTGAATGATAGTTCATCTTTGGATGGAGCCTACTGTGTGTCCCACAGGTGGACTTGGGACCCCGGTATTATATTTGGATTGATTCAGTCATTGCTCGAGGACAAGCAATATTCTAGCAGGGAGGACTGTAATGTCCCCACTTTGGGACATCATTATATTACAAGAGTGTTATGATGACCAAAGTTGTCAAATGGAGGTTATAGCGAGTACAGGGGCTATTGAGGGGTATTTTGGGGTCCGGCTTGCATCGCTCATCTTATTTCATCATTATGATCCATTCCGCAAAGCTTGGCTTTGGTTTCGTTGCATTCCAACGATTTCCATGATTTTGAGTTATTTTGGGCTATAGGTTAATTACATTCACTAAGGAGATCATATTGGGCATAATACTTGGAGGAACCTCTTATGTAATAGCTCATTGGAATCGGGAGAAACAACACTACAGGATAGGATGATGAGAAGTGACTTTTAGTGGCCAGGGAAGCCACAAGGAGAGATAAGGTACTTTTCAGAGGTAAAATGGTTAATTAATTTATTAAAGTGATTTAATTAATTAATTAATAATTAATAAAGTAAAAGTCACTTTGGAGGGACAAGGTGAGTAGGAAAGATAAAAGAGAGACAAGGGCCTCTATTCTCTCATTCATGTTGTTTTATCATTTTGATATCTGGCTTCTTGCTAGCGAGCCCATGCCTTGGGGGTTTTGAGGGTTTTGACTTAACAAACCCTAGAGATCAGCTCGGTGGTGAAAGATCCCACCCAACCTGGTCGAAGCTTGGTCACGGAGGTGAAAGATTCCTCCCTCGCCATTCTATATCAGATCTACTTAACTTCAGAGGGGTTCTACATCAGCCACAGGTTTAGAGAGAGCTAGGGCATAGCTTCAGGAGGGTTTTCAGCAGGAGGACGCACCATCTTGAAGAGAGGGGTTTGTTCCATAACTTCCATGCATAGGAGGAGGATTTGGAGCAAACAGACTTCTAGGTATTCTTTGTAGGGCTTAGGGCGCCCTTTCTATCCTTTCCCGGAGGAGGTTTCTCTACAGTATTATTTATTGGATCTCAGCACAGATTCAGAGAGAGTAGGGTGCACCACAGATTGAGGATCTAGTCATTTGGTTGGTCAGATCTTCATCATTCAGCCCGAGACTTTACCAGAGGGTTTCCAATGGGTCGATCTACATTTTGGCACCCTTCTCAAGGGATTTGGCAGCTTATTCCTTGGGGGGCGAATTATTGGGGTTTCAGTCATCCAAGAGGGCGCAAGCCAAATAGAGGATTGTTTATTTGGAGGATCATATATTCATCGTTTGGCCTGAGACTTCACTAGTGGGTTAGCCTTGGCCCGATCTACACTTCCAGCCATTTTCAGGGTGTTTGGAGGCCTCTAGCAGCTAGGCCGAATTGTTGGGTGTACTCAGCTTTCCAGCAGGGCACAACTTATCCAGTTTGGGGTTTAGCACTTCAGAGGGCAGGGATCCCAGCTTGTTATTCATCTATTGCAGTCATGTGGCCTATGGAGGCTTGTAGTTTCTCTTCTTGATCTTGCTTAGGGATCATCTTCATTTTGCTATTAGCTCTTAGCTATATTGTACCAGATCTGCAGATCCATTGTATCAGGGTCTTCTTCTATTATGAATAACATCAGATCTGAGGTATTTTTGGTTATTCCATGTGTTGTTGATCTTGCATCTTGTTGAGGTATGTTCCATTGCTACATTTATTTGATTATTGCTGCAAACACACATAACAATCATCAGTATAAACCCTAGTGCAACCTAAAAGACCAAATCAGCAAAGTGTTTGACGAAATGCCACAACCAGAAAACAGTTAAAAATTCATGGAAAACGCAATGTTCTTGGCATCTTGGCTTGGGAACATTACAGTTATGCCCTTTACAAGGATCTAGAACAAGCCCTAAAATCGGAAATTTGGGAGCTTACTTGCATTGGTGATTCTAAGTTGCTCACCGGCATCATGAGTGGATAATCCGTTTATTTCACATGTTAACCTCTTGTGTTTAACAACTATAGCAAGAAGCCTAGCCCCTTATTTTAAAGATATTAAATTCACACACATCCCAAGATCCAAGAACGATGATGCAAACTTAATGGAAACGAAGGGGTGTATCTTAACACAGGGTATTTCAAATTCTTCACACATGGTGACTCCAAATAATACAGGCATGCTTCTTTTGACATTTATTCTAAATATTAAATCGCAAACTTGACCCTGCAGATCCATTATTCTATTCATCCACAAGAATTCCAGTTGTTTTTGCTATCATCCTTTGGCTCCCATGCTTCGTTTCTATTTCTCTTCGGACTTGCTGATTCCCAAAATAGCCCTGCACAAGAAAACTACATTCACGGCGATACTTCAAAAGGTAATTCAGGAGCTCCAAAGACAACTAGAGCTCTTAATAAAGACATGAGAAGCTGAGAGAAATTTGGCATCAAGAATTGGATGAGCACCTCAAATTCTAYAACCAAATAGGTGAAATAGACAGAAGATAAGGATTCCACAACCCAAGGGTCTCAGATACCAAGCAAATGGTCCACATACTCAAGGGAAGAGTTTATAAGATGGAAGAAACCTATGTGCATGGAGGYGGTTATCTTATGGATTTTGGGAGATGTGGGAGCTCCATGATGTGCACAGACAAAAATTCTTACCAGCAGGCACAAGATGACAGAGTACACTGTACAGAGCAATGGTAGGAAGAGTGGCTCAGAGAATGACAAGTAAGCAGCAGCAACAATGAACAACAGTCTCTCTCATGCAAGTTCAACACAGCAGTACTAAATTTTCCATTTTTGTGATCAGTTATATTTTGATTTTTTTTCTTAAYTTCAGTAACTATGGCAGATATGTACTCTTTGGGATAAGRCCTATACTCTGCCTCGAATATTTTGTCAGTGTATCATTTTGAAATTTTCAAAAGCTGCACAAACAGTAGAAACTCATCGTTGGAATAGGCTATTTTGTCAGTGTATCATTTTGAAATTTTCAAAAGCTGCACAAACAGTAGAAACTCATCGTTGGAATAGGCTAGTTGCAGCAGTACTCAATATTTAAGTCCAGTCAGGATAACTACACAAGTTACAATGCCAGCAGCCAGTCCAGTAGCCTTATGGGTATAGCCAGGGAGTTGTGGCACTACTTGTATATCTAATAAAATTCCTTTTTCGTGCTTCTTTAGAGAGAGAGGGAGTATAAACTTCTAAAGACCGCTTCTAGCTGTGACATGTGATAATTATCACATCTGAGGTGCCCTTAAAATAAATGCAGATAGGTACATTGGAAGGCAAAAAACAGAAAGAGAGAGAGAGAGCGACTAACCATTCTGTAGAGCTACCATGTTCATAGTTCTTAATTGTATCCTCCAGCTCAAGGGCCTCACACACATTGCTCATGTACTCACTGCATAAAAAAAGCAACCCAGACATGCAAACAGATGAAATTAAGTTTTCAAGTTCTGCTTCAAGTTGTGGAAAAACATCCTTATTTACAAATTTAAAATTCACAATGCTAAACCAAAATGCAAATCTCAACATTACTACTAAAATAGTTACGAGCATAAGGTGGCATGTTATGTGTGTATGGAAACAAGGATGCTTTCTAGCATATTTATATGATGCCGTAGTTTCAGGACTGGCTATGTCTCCACAGAAGTTACAAGTTCCAAGGAAAAACTTCATCTAATTGTAAAACATGCAGTGAGTAGCTCTTACTTAAATTTCTGATGAAAGAATAATAATCAGGAAATATATTCAAATTTCAGAAGTATGGGAGCAGAGCACATCCCTGCTAATTCAAGATCCCGAAATCTAAGATGTGCCTTTCTGAAGAAGCTCCTCCTAATGAGTTCAACATCTTCAGAGATGACACTTTGTATGAGTTTGCTATCTGCAATCATACCTTTTATAACGATAATATTCCTCTCCAGCTCTTCTTAGCTGATACCTAAGGGCAGCCATTGATTTTTCATCGGTGTCATAATCCATGTCATCTTCCCCCAATCTTCCTCCTGATGGTTTGAAGTTCGGATCTTCTTTAGTCTGCATAATAGAAAGAAGGTTACATTCTTTGTGACAATAATGGCATCTATCATTAAGACCCTAAATATTTTTCTAACCAACACTGTATTCGCTTCTCCATTATCTATATGTCAAATAATACAAAATAACTACCATCTGGAGCAGCATATTATCAATCACATCCATATAGGGTCGTAATGGGTCTCGCTTGGACATCTGATTTGAAGTAGCCTGGGCAATCTGAAAGAAGCCACCAACAACAAAAGAATAGATTCAAATGGATGGAGAAGAGGAATAGACTGGTACTCATAAAGCCATACGAGGAAACCTTAGCCAATGGGAAGAATACTTACCACAAATGCATTTGAGAGTTCTTGATGAGCATCATCAAGTTTAACAGCCATCTTTGCAACTCGATGGGACAGAATTTTCTGTCGATAGTTCCAATTTGCATTCCTCCAAATGCTTCTAGGAATTTCAATTAAACCAAATCCCAGAAGAAAAGCACCTGTAACAAGACCAAAAGTATTCGATAATGCCATGGCCAGGCCAATTATCCCACCGCCCCTGAAAAGGAAGTTTAGAGATAAACTTGTGTCAGGACTCAGAACTCCATGGAAGATAGGATACATAGAGTTATTTGAATTACTGACACAGTGTATCACCTGGCAGAATAACTCTTGCAGTCAGACAACACGTCTCTGCAATCAAGATGATATATAACTCCAAATCTAACAACTAATATTAATGTAAAGATACCGCTCATCCACCATTACCCTTAATCACTCAGAACTTTCTTCCATTAAGGAGTGAAGAAATCAAGGTTGTATTGTTTCTTTTCAACATCCACTCATAGCAAGGTCTAATCAAGATTTTCTGTATGTCACTTCTGTAATGTAGATTTATGTTACTAGCTTTCCTAACTCATTAAGTTTGTAGATAAATTATAGCCATGAAAGAGAGTTGGTTTTCATCATCTTGTATTTCAGTGCATATCTGGCTGTAGGCAGAACAACAAATGAGCAAATTTTCATAACCTTTCTCAGTAAACCCAGACTCAAAACATCTTGTAGATAAAGATGAAGATATTTTCGAAACTCAAATTACTGTTAGAACTGCCGGAGAAATTCGTAGTTTAGCTTATCAGAGGTTTAAAGACAATTTAGAATTCATTCCAACTTGGGAAGGTGGTTTGGCTCAAGCTATAGTTCCATCTACTTTTCAATTCCCTGAGTTTGTCCTAATGTATGCTCAGTGGTATGATCCCACTCAAAGAGTCATGAATTCCAAAGATGACCAACGCATTATTTTTCCTGTTACAGAGTATGCCATATCAGAAATGTTGTTATTACCAGATAATCAATTAAACTTGGATGAGGAAGAACTTGGGAATTACTTTAATTCATTATAACTTGAACAGAAACATATCTTTTTACTGAAATTACTACCAACATGTGCTAGTGGATGACAGTATTTTAGGGTTTATCCTTAAAATTACTCAGTCAGAAAAGTTTAACTTTGCCAAATATTTATCCAATATCATCCATGAGCAATTTGTTCATCAATTTAAATCGTTAAAATGCTTCAGATATTAGTGATATCTGATATCTCTTATGATATACCATCAGTCAACCCATTTTCGACACGTGGAATTAAACAAAATTGATCAACAGGGAAAACTATTTTTAGTTTTTGAGTGAATTCAAGCAGTAAGGGATTTTGGTCAAGATGGTTTCAAAACATTTTTAGATCAATTCATGGCTACAACCTATACAATAGTGAGCAATGAACGTCCTCCCATATTGTTCAAGGAGTGTAAAAGCCTTCTTCAATTTATCCCAGAAATCAAATATGGTGATTGGTTTATTTTTTAGAATTATACTGTTATAAGAAATTATGGTTCAGAATTGAAGCCCTATAAACTTCCAGTTTTCCTTACACCTAGGATTTTTTTCCTGGAATATATTAGACAAGGTTTGAATTCTGACCATATTCATTTCATCTCAAAAAATTACAAAGTTTATTTATTTTTCCCAGCAATTCTCCTTTATAGTTAAGAGAAGAGTTGCATTTAATGTAGTTGAGCAGATACTGAAATCATTTCATTTTGAAGAAGATAAGATTTGGCCATATGATCCTCACCATTTAATTTCTAACATGAAAACTGTTGCTAGCTATGTTCCATATATTCATCAAGCAGATGCATAAATTGAAAGACTAGCAAACAAAAACACATGAGCCGAAGTGCAAGAAATTCTACAACAGCAAAGTCATTTACCACTTTTGAAGCAACATGTACAGAAAGAAACAATAAAAAGCAATCCAGGATCAACCTCAGTGATCCTTATTGAAACTGATCAGCCAGAAAAAGTTATGGGATTTTGTGGAGACTCCAGAAAAATCAGATATACAGAGGAGAGTTGCAAAAAAAGATGATCCAATGGAGGAGGATGTGTCAGAGCCACTAACTAAGAAATGAGATTAGATTCAAACTCTAAATCTGAAGATGAACCAAGTAGGATGAAACATATGAGTAAGTCTTTAATTGAAAAACCAGTGATTTCAATAACTTAAATTGCAGCATTGAGTGATCCTACTCACAAAGTCACAAGCGAAGTAATTCAAGGAGGAGAAACTTCAAAAGAAGTTTCAGTTTCAGAGAAAGAAGTTGATATCTTCACGGAAATGTCTCTAAACAAGAGGTTGGCTAAACAGTCTAAAGAAAAAAAATTCTCTCAGACCAACCAAAAGAGACTTGCACCACCCACATTTTGCCACCTAAAGTCAATAAATCTGAAAAGGAGATCAAGTCTCATGAATATGAGACTACAAAAGTAACTACTCATTTAGATCAAATGCCACCAAGGGACAAAATTGAATGGCACAAACAGACAGACAATATTGTGTCTAGAGACCCGCTTCAAGCAACAGCTAATCTAAAGAAATTGACAACTCATGTAAGCAAGCTGGAGAAACAATTAAAGACTAAGTACAAACAAAGCTCACCTTGTGTCAATCAGTGACTTGGAGCAAAGACTAATTGCTTTAGGACAGAAACCAGGAGATAAGTCTAGAACTATATCTCTAGTAAAAGACAAAGACAAGAAAATTCAGGTCCTTAAAGGGAAACTAAAGATGCCAACAACTAAGCACATACGAACAAAGGAGTTAGTGGAGTTGGAAAAAGAAAAAGAGAAATTAAGAGACCAAGTATTAAAACTCACAGAGCAAAATTAAAGATTGGGTAAGATAATTGATAAAGTCAATGAATAAAAAGAAGTTGCTCTGTTAGCAAATTTAGCTCTTAAAGCCACAATTCCTAATGTTGAAATTATCAGAGAAGGTTCAGAAGTTAAACAAATTGAAAAACTCACAAGCTAATTGTCAACAGTCCAAAAAGAATTGGGAGTTGCAGAAATAAGTATTCAGTGGAAATCCACAAAGATCACAGATTTGCAAGCAGTATCATTTGAGCAAACCCTAGACACCCTAATCTTGAGGAATGTTATAACCCTAAATTGCCCTATTCATGCATACATGGCCTTGGCCCTCTTACTTGCATATTTTGCCAAAGCACTGCGGAGTAGCTCTTCTTAAAAAACCATTTTTTAGAAGATGTACGCGCCCTGCACCATTACTGTCCACGTACATACGCTTGCTACACCACTACAGCTCGCGTATATACGCATGCTGCACCATTACAGCGCGCGTATACTTGCAAAAGTTGCAAAAAATAAAATGTTGCAAGGAATTCGTTGAAATTCACGGGCAATTGGAGGTTTCCCAACTAATCCACCTTCTATAGCCCGTCACCCAACCGAATAACCATCATTTTGGCATATAAAAGGAGGTGTTGGGGTTTCATTTCCAACCTAAGCATAAGAACAGTGAAACTCTGCCCGATTTCACTTCCCCTCCTTGCCCAAGATATTGCTGCCTTTTGTGAGAAATTGCCTCAGCATTCCCTCATTAGCCCCTTCTTCCTCCATTTAACCCATTCACTTCCATAGAAGATGTCAGAAGGTCGAGAGAAGAAGTTCATACAAGGTGCACTTGGACCGTGGTGAAGAGGAGCCCGGACCAAGTTCGCGGAATGGTGGCCGACTTAGATTGTAAAGGTATAATCTTTGTGTTATAAATAAAAAATTACATTTTCCTGTCCCAAATGATGGTGTCTTGAGTACTTTTATTGATTTATGCTTGACATTATAGCATCTAACCCTAACTTATATATGGAATAGCATGCTTGTAGTTCTTTGTTTGTCAATCTTTGGATGCCGGTCAGCCCTGAGAGGAGACATGCAGTCAGTGGAACTTCCAAGCGCAAGGAGATCATCACCAGACGTGGGATCAGAGGTATAGTTACCCAATCTCTTCTCTTTGCTTTCTTTATATTAGTTTTGGTATGTTTGGGGTAGTATTGAAAATTAATTAGCTTTTAGACGGTTATTTGCTCTGCCTACATTATGAACCCTGGTGTAGTTAATGGGGGGGTTTTCCCGCTAGCAAGGAAACCCTAGGGGCATTATTGGATAAATTTGGCAGTGAGATAAAAATGGGATCCATGCATCGATTCTATTTTCAGTGGATGAGTCATCAGCTATTATTGGCAAGAGAGGGTGACTTTCTTACATGGGGAGGATGATATTATTAGACAGCCAGTTTATTTTGGGAAGGTTCACTTATTTTGAGTTGAGTCAACACTGCATGGAGTGGGTGTGAGCTAGGATAATTTTGGAACAGTTTATCCTCAGTTCATCTTCAATTCAGTCAACACCACAGGGAGAGTTAAGAAAGGGCACATGAACTTGGTCAAAGGGCATCTCCCTCTTAGTGAGAGTTAGAGGTTTATTTAGGAAAATAGGTGGCTGATTTTAGCAATTTATTTATTTATTACAGCCACTTAACTTTGAAAGTGTTCTTGCATGACTAAGTCACCTTCTTTAGAGAGCTTGAGGATCTATAAAGGAAGGGTGAATGGCCATTATTTGAGAGAGTTTTTTGGAGTGAGCAATTAGTAGCCTTGTCTTCTCCATCGTCTTTTCTTCTCTTCTTGCTTCTTGTACTCCACACAGAGCCATATTATTGTGATCAATCTTGTACTCTGTCTCTATGGTGCAACCAATCTCTTGACTAATACAAAGATAAAGTTTGACTATGCTGTTTCTCTCAGCTCTTTGAAGTTGTTGGTGCAATAATATCTTTTTGTGCAGCGGTGTAGGTTGTTTTCTTGCCTCTAATTTGGTTGTATTTATCATTTAGAGTGCATATTCTTCTCTATTTTCTTTTCATATCTTGCTATTGCAAATTGAAATTCCCTCGTATTCGTTAACTATCATTTACTTAGGTTTTTGGTTGCTTATTTGCATACCAAGGACCATTTTTATGTGCTGATTTGTCATACTAACACGCAGATTTCTAAGTGATTTCCAGCGCATGAACACTAGGGACGGCCCCCTTTGTTTGGAAAAGCACCAATCAAAACGGAGAAGCACTCAGGTAGTGACCTAGGGCTGATTGCTTATTAATTATTACTCAATTTTCCTTGCTCCAAGTCTTGGACTCAAAGCTGTCCTGTGGTGTATTTGAGTGATAACACCCCTCATGCACATGTTATCAACAGAAGGAAAAAGTTCGGTAGAAACAAAGGTTGGGACTATAATTCAGCATAGAATATAAGAAGCATCAAACAAAGGAAGTATAGTTGTAAGGAATTTGAATTTCTCAATGGCAAGAACATCAAGTAATCCCATGCTCAAAATTCCTATGTTCTACGAAACCAGGAATGATGATGCAGAACAACATTGTTTCAGATGTGAAGCTATATGGACAGTGAATCAAATTCGGACAAAGTAGTAAAAATTGCGCAGTTGGAGACTACATTCAAAGACCACGCCATCCAATAGTACATGAAATATGAAGTTAGTACCCCTGCAACCCAAACGAGGACTTTAGATGAGATAAGGATGGACCTAATCAAAGCGTTTCAGAAGCCCAAGTCAGAACAACAGTGCATAGCAGAGCTTAAGGAGATCAAACAGAAGGTTGGAGAATATGTCTGGGATTACAATCAGACATTCAAGGACTTGCTAGGAAAGTTAACTTTTAAATACAGGATGTCCAGCATAGGGAATGGTTTATTGTTGAATTGTTGTCCCACATCTGCATCCCTCTCACATAGTAGAAGACCACATCTTAGGAGAAGACGGTGGAGATCGCTATACGTCTGGAATTCACAACTAGAGGTGGTGAGTCATCATTGGGAATGGCACAGATTCAAAGTTAGCTTGCTACCCTACTAATAAGTTGTAGGACCTATCTAAGGGAAAAGCAGTGCGCAACAATGTTTGGTGCACTCTATGTAGAGACAGAGGGGCATCACAGAAATGAATGCTTGATGATGAGTAATTACACTAATACAAGTGCACCGAATCCATACAACATGACATGAACAATTGTAGGTCGTTGCAGTTGATAAAAGAAAACACAATAAATGCCTACCGAGTTCAGGGGATGAAAGATAAGGGAAGAAGAGGACATGGAGGATCCAAAGGAAGAGGACGAGGCGAATAGTGAGGAGACCAACTTGTTTTAACTATGGAGAAGTCGAAGACATCACGCGGCATTATACAAAACCCCACGTGCTCTGCACCTACTGTCACAGCATAGACCACAAAATAGACAAGTGCCCAGATTTGATAAAGAAATGAGAAGAGAAGAAGGTACATATTGTGACAGCAAAGCCATGCAAAGAAGATGGACGCACTGCACAAGCACATGTGGTAACACAAGATGGAGCAAGGACAGAGGTAGATGCAAAACCAATATTGATACAGAAGATTAAAAAAGTTGTGCCTGCCCCAGCGAAGTTTTGATACAAGAAGGCAAAAACAATTCTTGCATGATGCGATAGACCAATTCAAAATGCAGCTAAGTATGAGAAGGAGGCACAAACTAGTAGAAGCCCATAAGATGAGTCTGCCAATTAGATGAGTGACTTTTTAAGATGTTGCAAACTATTAAGCAATCAAAAGCTCTCTAAAAGATTAACAAATATCTTATCGAGATGGATACTTATGTTGGAGGACGATGAGCCCATCTTAGCTTCTCTTCCTGAACATAATATAAGACAAGTCCAGAAGAAGAAAAAAAGAACAGGAAGGGAGTTCAAGACGACTATGGAGTTGGGAGGTTATGAAATGAAGGATGTCACGTTGGAGCTTGGATTTGACGTGAACATCCTTCCCAAGAAATCTTGGATGCTGATGGGGAAGCCAAAGCTGGATTGGTCACACATCCAGTTGAGATTAGCCAATTAGTATAGGATTTTCC
Organism: Picea engelmannii; assembly: GCA_009831015.1. NCBI lineage: Eukaryota > Viridiplantae > Streptophyta > Pinopsida > Pinales > Pinaceae > Picea > Picea engelmannii. The sequence continues at coordinate 363,327 of ML806482.1, read as the reverse complement.
CTATTGGAAGAGTTGAAGATGTGGAGGTGTTAACACACTTTTTGACTCCTAAATCAGATCTGAAATGAAGTAAAATCAGCGGTAAAAAAGCGGCTAATTATAGGAGAAAATGCCCTAGATGTCATCGGCAAGTCTCCTCTTCATTTGGGCTGGTGCGTGCCAACCTCAGGGGGTGTCCCTAATTTCGTTCCTGCTGTTCTAAACCTCGAAAATCTGCAAATATAACCAGAAAACAGTAGCAAGAAAAAGTGCCTTTGGCTAGCGGTTAAGCTACCAAAGGGGTAAGTAACACAATTTGAAATTTGCCTGGACGAAAAACCCTGCAATTTTAATTTTTTAATGAATGAAAAGAAAGGGAAAGAGGCGCTATTAGAGGCTGAAACACCACAATAATAGGCTAGAACTTCTAACAATGCATAAAAAAATCAATCACAATACCAACAACAGCTTGATAACAATGCACCAAAACTTTATTCTTGCTCTTGCCAAAGGGTTGATTGCACCACTAAACACAAGTATAAAAACCAGTAGAGTGTTGTTCCTTATACAAAGACTAGAAGTTAGAAAGAAGAAAGAATAATGGAAGAGAGAGAGAGAGAGAGAGAGAGAGAGACCACTGCTGCTAAAGAAAGTCAACCCATAATAATGAAGAGACCTCACCAATATATAGATCCATGAGGCGCATACATGTGGTAAAAATAAGGGGGCGCATCATCTAAAAATAAGAGGAGTATGCATGAAAGGAAGGCACTCATGAGAGAGGGAAAGTAGGTACACTTGTGAGGAGGCGCATGGGAAGAGATATATGCATGTGATGGTCACGCGTGTGATAGAGTGAACACATGAAAGAGGGAAGGCACATTAATGGAGTCAATGCGCTAAGAATTAGGGATTAATGTGCACGTGGATGCATGGAGGAGGTGCACGCACGTGTGGAGGAAGCGGGAGAAATAGCGCATGGGAATAGGGAATAATAAGGTTGGTGCTAGGAAATAGGAGTTAGGAAAGGAATGCACTAGGATTTAGGGATTTTAGGAAGGGAGGGCACATTAATGAGACAATGCGCTAGAAAATAGGGAAAATGGAGGCCCATTAACTAGGGAGTTAAGGGGAGTTATGCATATGGATTTAGGGGATCACATGGATATGGACTAATAATAGGGAATGCGCCCTAAAAAATAGGGATTGAGCGCATGAGATGGGAAACATAAGGATAATTGTGTTAAGAAATAGGGATAAGGGAAGTTTAAGTGAAGGAAACGGGAAGTTCCTCTTTAGTCAACTCAACTCGTGAACTTATCACATGCTAACTCATCTCTCATAAATAGATGTGCCACATGTCACCAAGCTAAGTGTTTAATATCCACATGGAAGATCTGCCCAAGTTTGGACACTTGTCACCCCCTGACGCTGCCACATGTCGAAAATTTAACCTACCACTTGTCAAACCGCATGGCATTCATACCCACTAAATATAGCCCTGCTAAAAATAGCAGTCCAGCCTAAAAAATAGGAAAAGTCCCAATATGTCTGGGACCACTATGAGAACCCTGCCAAATATAGTATGTCTAAAAATAGACACTGCTAAAAATAGAATCTTGTTGCATGTCAATGAAACTATACTCATAGGGTTCGATTTTCAGTGGGGAACCCGAATATGTGATCAAAATCATCATCTACGGCATGGAACTCCAACTGCTAAAAATATTAAACTACTCGCATGTCGTCCAAAAAAGGATCATTGGAATCATGAGCTCACAAGGACTCTGTATATGCGATCAAAACTGCCATGCGGATCTCCAATCTCTATCTCCTAAAAAGTAGGGAATATGCTAAAAATAGACATCTCTCTCTATCCATGAAAACATGTGCAAACTTCTATCTCTGAAACAAGGAAAACTACCAAACCAATCCTATACATGTACTCGTATGGGAACCAACCTTCGCTCGTGCCAAGCTATCTCTGGGAAAAACATCTGAATGCCAGACAAATAAGTCATGCTGGCTCCTAACCCTCAGGATTTCCAAGTGAAAAAATCCAAGGGTTAACAGGAGGTAGATATAGATAGCATGAACACAGTTGCTGATTTCGAAGCTATCAAGATTATGAACGAAAAGGACCCCTACCCAGCCTTGTTGTGTATAGATTGGGCATTTGATAATGACATCGTTTTGAACCTTAAGCACAGAAAGATGTCCTTTCAGCAAGGGTATCTCAGGATGGTTGCTCCCTTAGATCCCACTACCAACCCTACAATTTCTTTTGGAAGAGTAGACACTTTTCTTGATTCATGGGAAGCTATGAACCCCACTCTAGTTTATCACAGTAAGCCCACTTTAACGTGAGGGCCATCAAACATGACTAACTCTCGTACAAATGTCAGGGCTCTATGACTGCCAAGGTTTGAAATTGGGTCATTATCATGGGAATGCTCCATCTCAACCACTAGACTAAAACCCAACAGACCATAACAAGCCTATAATGCGAAACCCAGATTCTGATTTTCAAAACTCTTTAGGTTCCATTGGTCAAAAAAATTGCAGAATGTAAGAATATTTGTATAATTTTGGAACTACAAGCAAGTAGTTGGATAATCTATATCAAAACGATTAAGACAAGTAAATGTCTATTTTTTATGTTGTCCTGTTGCATCTCTGCTTGCAATAGGGATCACGACTTTTCACACCAAACCAGCAACATTCTGCTCTAACATTGTAGAAATACTAATTATGGCAAATGCTGTTTCATATATATGTTTTAGAAGACTCACCATCTTTTGTGCATGAGAATGAGAATGACAACTCCGAACATAGCAATGGACCCCACACTTAAGTAGAAGACCAGATTTCCCTGAATACTTGTTTTTAACCTCTCTGTAACTGTAAAATCTGCAGCATCTTCATAGCCCTGGATGGTAGGAACAATGGCCCTGCAGAGAAAGATGATATAAAAATAAGCAATCCATAGCATCATATGATTCACTGTTACGCACCATATGATTCATTGTTACCATATAAGTTTCCGAGATAACATAGGAGATTGAAATGCAAAACTCGAACAAATTAGGAAAAGTCAGCACTTTGAAGCCATTGCTATGCTGAGAGCGCAATCAATGCCTTCAAATAAACCTTAGAAAGGTTTGAAACTAGTGAAAGGTTTACAGGGGAAGAATTCTGTATCAGAGGTTTAGCCACAACATGTCTTGTATTTTTTAAATATATTATCAACATAGTAGAACCAAACAGTGAAGTAACTAACACGTCTTTAACCTTCAACAGATAAATAAACACAAATCATTTCACTTTCTTGGAATCAGCAACCATGACCACCAAACAGAATGGCAAGAAAATCAGCAGGCATGATGATGAAACACACCAACCTGTCATGCCTTGTATATTATTTAACATTAAAGTCTGCATTAGTATCCCAGTTTCTAAATTCTGCATGTTTGATTGAGAGATCAATCTAAGTTCGTAAGAAACTTTTACTTCTGTTATCACTCCAAGAGTCACTCAAGTTTGTAGGTTGAGTAAGCTTGGTAACTTAATCAAATGTTCAATAAAATGTATAAAAATGGATCAGAAAATGAATAACTCGTTCAATAACTCCCTCACTCAAGACACTTGAACATATCCAGACAAGATAAGGCTCTCAAAAGGTATTGCTCAGATGGTTTTTAAACTCAGATGGATGGAGAACACTCACTATACCAGCAAGATCATGTATATTTAAAATATAGATGAAAGACTGATTATAACAAGGAAGAATACTTATATTTCTGCATACCAATGCAATGATTAAAAGACATTAATCAATCACTGTGTAAACAAAACAAATGAATATGACATTCAATATAAGTACAAGAAAAGACAAATGAACAGAGGTCTGAACAATAACAGTGAAAGAAGCTTATGATTCCAGTATATATATATATATATATATATATATATATATATATCAAAGTCTTGTACAAAAGAGTATCTCAAAGTCTCCAAGTTCGAACCCCTTGCTTTGCTCTTTGATCCTTTTTATAGATACATTGTATGCTTATCTAGATCCAAAATGAATGGATCTCATAACCACTTCACCCATCTTTAGATATTTGAAAATATCCAACTCAAATCCGAATTTGTGAGGTGGCTAGCAAAAACAGAGTATAAAATTTCTGGAAATATGCTGCTCAAAGATTGACCTATATCTCCCGAATCAAAACAGATTTTGGAAAACTGAGAGAGGTTTTTGAAGAGGAGCTCGTGCTTGTGAAAAACCTCTCTCACTTTCCAAAAATACATTTCCATCTCGTCAAAATCTATCTCCAAAGAAAGTGACTAAAGCAGGAAAACACAGATTTCCAAAATCTAGTCATATTCCTACAATCTAGGATTTGATCCCTAGAATGTTTCCATTGAGGAAACGAAGTGCCACCTGCATGATTTGATGGGGGGTGATCTTATCTTCAAAAATATGTGGCCACCTTGACCCAAAAATCCTCTTGCCAAGTCGAATTTTGACCAAAGCTCATCCATGTTGAAAGTTTGAAGAGTTGGTAGCGCAATACACAGGAAAAACACAGTTTGCGCTACCAACTTGTTGTAGATGATCTTTTTAACCTTTGTGCATGAAAATTGACTATAAAAGTGAACTGAASGCTRAGAGAGGCTTMTTTAGACCTGATATAATATAATRTAACCTGTCATATGCTAGGGCATATCAATTTTTTATCATTTAGGCTCTCTCTTGCATCATTATTCACAATTAGAGTTTATGCCACAATGTCACTTCAAGTGCTTTAGACAAGCATGCAAGGCATCTGAAAATGTAGCTTGGAAGGGTTATTTCAATGGAGCACATACTACTGTAGTCGCTTGATCTTTACTGAGATTACTCAGGCTTAATCTCAATAATAATGCATTAATATCTTCCTTTCACAATGTAGATCAAATGACCATTCATAAGACTTCGGATGTTTGAGATAAAAAATGAAGCTTTGTGATCATGCCACATACATATTTTACCACTGCAAAACTGATGAAGGAAGTCTGGAATACTTCTATCACCTGAACCTTTATCTAGATCTTGTCAAACGACAAAACTTCCTTGGTTTCCAAGAAAACCTTAACAATACTTCTTTGATGGCGAGTTGAAGCTTTGGAGGAGAATTTAAAAGCTTGATGGTGGCTTCAGAGTGTCTAGAAACTTGTTTGATGTCCTTTTACCACTTGAAAAGACTTTAAATCATAAAACAGGGCATCCTCCCGAGTTGGTAGCGCACATAATGGAAAAATACCTATTTGCGCTACAAACTCGTCATCGTGGAGAAAAATGACAAATAAAAGGTCAAGTTATGATCTGATGTGTAATGATGGGTCATTATGGACCATGAGTGACTCTTACAACTTGTGAATCAGCCTTAGGATATAGATGACTTGACTTTAGCAATAAAACTTAAGACAAAAACCCTAGATGACCATTTAGTCACCTATCAACTTTATTTGACATGACCAAATTTTGGTGAAAAGATTGACTTGAGAGGCTGACTTTCTAGGAGCTAACAACTTACAAACATATTTCAAGGATGCTTTATTTAAGATCATTAGTGATAAAATAAATAGACGTGAAACTCCAAAACTTGAAGCCAAGGCTGAGAACTCCAAAAGATTGACTTGAGAGGCTGACTTTCTAGGAGCTAACAACTTACAAACATATTTCAAGGATGCTTTATTTAAGATCATTAGTGATAAAATAAACAGACGTGAAACTCCAAAACTTGAAGCCAAGGCTGAGAACTCCAAATGACATGTTTACGACTTCTCTAAATGCATTGGCTGCACACTCTTGGGTCTCATATATATTCAAATGCTCAAACATAACAAAGCTACAAAGTAGGCAACCACCGCACAGATATGTGGAAACCAATTAAGTGATCATTGTCAAGTAAAATGCAAACCACTAACTGAATATTTTACTAGGGAGGAAAACTCTTTATGAGAAACAAGTTTGCGAAAATAAAGACAAAAGATGAATCCATATTTTATTATATCTATAAGCATATGAAAAAACTGAAATTTGCACTTAAGTTACTAGCAATGGACAGTAAAAGATGGTAGATGAAAACCAGAAAGAAAACTTTGGAAAAGAGAGAAATACACAAATAAATTACTCAATAGCAAAAGAAAACGACTATTTGTGGTTACTCCCCTACATATATTATCCACAGAGAATTTAGAAGGCCCGAAAGCCCTGGATGGATGTACGATCACTTTAAAAATCAGTTTATATTATTTTGAATTTCCAAATACACTGAGGACAATATTCAGAACAAGAAAATGATACCAGGTAAGAAGAAAAGTGCTCCAGTAAGACCAACCCCAAAAGAAAGCAATTCCTCCTTTATCTTGGCCAGTGATGGTCTGCAACAAAAAAAATCATAAAGCTTTTATGCATTTGATAGGAAACTGGCAACCATTCAAAAAATATAATTAATATGCCAACATCCATGGACACTAATATAAGAGGTCAGGATATTCCACTAGTCACTGATATGCTCAACAATTAAGGGCCTTTGTTAATCTAATGGATGATATTTAATAGATAAACTGACTGGGTTTATTTGGAAACCTAAATGTATATACAATCAATCAAATACTAAGGATTCATTTTGTTACTACTTATATGTATACGACATTGTGCAATTATAAAAGTCAAGTATAGAAGACCTGCACAAGAGTTCCATCTATGTTTACAATACAGGTGCAGGTAGTGGTGCACATCCCAACATGACCATTTAAAATTTTTCTAGACAAAAGACGTGGCACAACTAAATTAAAAATTCCATGAGATACATAGAAATATTTTTATTTAAATAATAATGGCTATAATTTGTATTAAGAAAAGGATGGGGATTGTGGCCATACCAAACAGCCTGATACGACACAAAAGGGAAATATAACACCGTCCTCTTGGCCTTCCAACCTCAAAACAAAGTGGAGTGGACAGTGGACTCTTTGCTTCCCAAGCTGCTTGCATTAACTGAGAAAGAAATTAATATTGTTTGACGAATTGACTGCCTAGAAAGATAAATCAAAACAACATACCTAATTTTCAGCTAAACCTCACAGAGAGTAGATGAATTTGGCAAGAAAAGTGTGAGCCCAACACTTTGTTTCGTTCAACTTCTCTTCCCCGTCCTTCTTTTCTCATTTTCCTACCTCTCATAGCTGCCAGGGAGTTGAGCATAGGCTAGGAAGGCTAGGAAGGCTTTCCTCCCTTCCTTGCCTCTTCTTTCTTCATTCTACACTTCCCTCTCTTCCTTTGCCTATCCTCCTCAACATGAACGTGCCAGAATTCCACTTTTGCGCTCTCCCCTAGATCATTTTCACTTGAGACCCTTTTTGCTTAAGACCGCAATGCGATTTCTCGGTAGCAGAGAAGGCAAGGTGGAGCCTTAGGCTTGTTGGCCCTTTATTGTAATCTTTGCCAAAATGCCCATACTCTTGAGTCTTGACAGATGTTGCACTTGAATGGGAGTTGTTCGTCATCCAACTCCTATATATGACACCATCCATCCAAATTTAGTCAAATGGCTTTTGATAACCCCTTTTCAATGTCGACTTCAACACATTCGCACACATGAGTACTAGAAACCCTTTAGAACAACTCTATCCAAAAACCCGTTGTTGTTGTTGCCAATGCCCTAAAAGGTCAAATTGTTCAAACGATTAGCAAAAGGAATGGGAGACAAACCCACACAAGGAGTGACTTGGGGAATGTCCTACTTGGGATTAAAGTCGAGCATCCATCAATTTGGATAAAACCCTCGAGGGCCAAGAAAGTAAGGGTCGTTTCAAAAGATCAAATCTCTAACCTCCTTCAATTGGAACAGGAAGGCAATGTCATCTCATCCACAAAGAAAGAAGTTGATTGACCCTTTTATAAGTGGGAGCTAGAATTCCTCTATCTTTGGCAAGGGTAATACAAACACACTCTAGAGCGCCATCATTGCACTCCCAGTGATAGCTCTAAAAGACTCAATAGCTCAGCGATTTGCCCCATGAATTTATTGATCAAATTTTTCTCCACAAAGAGAAAAGTCTTACTCCTTGAAGACAAAGTAGTGATTTTATTTTTGGGACTTCTTACAGTTTGTTCACAAAATTGTCAATTGCGTCTAGCCCGAGTGGTTTAGAGAAGGACTGTTTCCTCCCCGCACAAGATCAATTCCTGCAAGTAACATATTAAGCTCTTGATGAGTATATTGTTGCACCAGCCTTGAGCCCTAAAGAATTTGGTTTACCCTGGGTACCATCCTCAAAATGAGAAGTGCCCAATGGGTTTCCTCAAGATATGTATTTCACGAAAAGACAAAAAAAGCCTCTTTACAAAATGTGAAAAGTCTAGTTTAGGGTGAAATTCATTGTTTGAGGCCTCGATGATGAGGGCCTGCAATGTTGTTGCTTCGCTTTCAAAGCTTGGATCAAAAGCCATGGCAGAGATCACAATGTTTGAAGAACCTAGTTGCTAGGGTCAAAACCCTGTCCTTGAATGGAAGAGCCTCTCTTCATTGTTAAATGACCTTGTTTCTCCTCATGCATGGATAAGAAAAGAAATATCAAGAGAGATATATTTACACAAATTACATACCATTCCATAAAAAAATGATTAACACGAGCTATAAATTTAGACTCCTGACATAAAATTACTCTCTAACATATACAAAAATTAGCAAAATTCCCAAAGGAAAAGGACTCCAAAACTAATCACCTACATGTAGGAAAAAAATGCATAGAACATGACTTACTAGAGTATGCAAAATACACCCCCCCATCTGGAATGTGCACCCATCAAAAACCACTAGATACTTATTGGCCACTCAAAAGCAACTCAATGGTATTTGTGCGCCCCATTTATGTGAGGTGCACATTCACAAACCACGACTATCCAACTTCTACTCCATTTCACCCAAATCATACTTTAAAAATTCCAACATTTTTTCCATTTCACTACTACTATCTTTTGAAAAAAAATTCTCTTAATTAAATTATTGTAAGGCTAAGATAACTCAATGCTTCTTAACCATCCTAATAAGCAAGTTCCCTCATTGTCCACCCAAAAAAGATAAAGATTAAGATAGGCGTGATAAGATGGACAATGCTTCAAATCTTGGACTATAACAACCTAGTGGGAAATCATTTGGATAATGCTTGGCCTCTGCAATTTTTGCCATTAACCCCTACTCAAATGTTAATTTTCCGTTCCATAACATTTGAATATAGGTTGTGTAACACTGCTCTCATAATGGTATATCTTTCTCTTTTATTCATAGCCACCAACTTCGATATGTGTTCCACACTACCCTCTAATATAAGCTAGTCAAGGCTAAAGACTATCATTATGGAACACAAAAAAAGCCAAATATCATTCATGAATTTGGATATAGCATATTTGGATACGACGTATGCAAAAAACACCATGTGTGTGTGTCTGCGTGTAATATGAACGTGTGTGTGTGTGTGTGTGTGTGTGTGTGTGCATATATATCACATTCCACACACACACACAAAAAAGCCCCAAGGGATAGCTCGATTGGTTTGACCCTTTCCACTAGAGCGTAATACCCAAGAAGGTCACGAGATCCATTCTCACTGAGTTCTATGGGTTACCAACTGCTATTGCAGAGGGCAATTAACACAGCCCTCCATCCAAAAAACTAAGGAAGAGAACAAAAATCCACGAAGCACTATGAAGGTACCAGCTTCCTCACTTGGAACGTTAACACACAAGCAAGTGAGGGAAAACTATTTCTCAAGAAACAAATATGTGTGTGTGTAATATGGTAAGCTAAAACTAAATTAGCAAAAGTTCTCAATTTGAATTTTTTTTTTTTATGATAGCATGAACTATAATGGCATCATGATCGCATATTAGAGTTCCTTGTGTGTATCTAAAGTTTTGTCCTAACCATTGTGTCAACCTATCCTATTCTCATGGCTCAACCTCCCTCCCATTTGGTTCTCATATAATAATCAAGAGTGCTTTTGGGCCCAGGTAAGGTAATGACACAGTCTAAAAATTTTCCAATAGTGTGGTAGCTCTATGAAAGTCAACTTCGTCCATAGCTTTGTGCTTCTTAAGGCAATGGCCCAATCTAGAAATTTGCACCTTCATGGTAGAGCACTGAAGGGAGTGTATGACTGGCTCTATCAAGTCTATTGGCAAGGCTTGTCAATCTCGACCAACTCCACCCATATCTTCTTCACTCTCAAAGGCTTTCCTCAATGATGGTGCAACCCATCCTTTGAAAGGTTCTTCCCATGCGAAGAACCTATATTTCCTTTAAGGATCTCCTGGTATTGAGGAATCCTTCAAGCCCACCAACCTTATGTACTTAAAAGGCAATCTTTGTGTTGGGTTTGACATTGGTTGTCTCTTGGGTAAAAGAGGAAGAGAAGTATTGCTCAAACCACATGTTGATCCACTGATTCAATGGATTATGGCTAAAGCTAAAAAAAATCAAATGTGAATCTTTGAGGCGAGGGGCTCTCTTTTGAAAGGTACAATGTCGATTTACCCTTCGACCCAAGGTTTTTAATCCTACAATTCCTTGAGGTGGTTGATGCTCTAAAAGTTCATGGCCTAGGCACATGGTTCATGTATAAAGCAAGCCTCTTAAAGAGGTTATGGACTCTTGGCTTTATTCTACATACTAAATTGTTAACATCGGCCCCAATGTTGGTATGGTTACCTGGTCTCCAACTTGAGTTTTGGAACGGAAATTCTCTCAAGGATTATGCTCGAAATAGGATCTACAACTAAAAGCAATATGTACATAGTCCAACACTTGCACCCAAGATTTGCAAGAGCTTCACACGGATCTTTTGAATGGGGCCATTTAGGCCCTTGAGTCCCAAGTTAGCATTTTATATTAGGCACTTCCTTCATATCGCTAATGAGCTTATTATTCGATTGTGGTAACTTTAGTTCCATCTACTACATGGACTTTGCTTCCCACTCGACCATATTTAGGTGTGCTCACACCAGTTGAAGGTTGAGACAAATCATCTTCACAACTAAGTCACCTAAAACAAGGGCACAAGGACATAGGGACACGGGGATTTGAGTGTTCAACACGGATATGTAGACACCCCAAAATAGGGCACGTAGGATATGTGTATATATATACAAAAATAAAATATAGGTATAAAGATGTACAAATTTTCAACATTTAGATAATAGAACTACATCAAATGATCAAACAGGTAAGAATAAACTATAAATCATACATCTAGAATAGATAATAGAACCATAAACTTAGGAGTCAAAAGTTTTGTAGTTTACTTCTTCAATGTCATCAAAATGTATACATGGATCTGATCCAATCACGAAACTGAAACGTGATACTAATATATTATCATACTATAGACGGAATGCAAATGTCAAATACAAATAGGGTAGATTGGTAGAAGAATCTCATGAGCGATAGGTCATGGAAAATATCTCGTCATACACATATCGTCAAGGAAGACATCCCACGGCTTTGTCATTTATGTCAACCACTCCTCCCTGGCCCTATATAAGACAAAGGTTAGTGTGCACATACACCAATTTATCCACTCTAGACTACTCAAGCACACGTCAAACTAATTTTTTGATACGTCAATGCACATTCTTTGACATGTTGAGACACACTTGCAAACTTTTTTATTTTTTTGGTGTCCCAAGGGTCAAACACGTTGGGACACATGAGGCCTAAGTGTCTAACATGTGCCCCACACAAGACACGTAAGACCCACATGTCCACCATCCACATGCCCAACGTGCAAATTCAAAACACGTAGGCCCTATCCCCACATGTCATTTTTCTTAGCTTCCTAGAGCAAAACATATATGTAGACTATGCTCTCCGAGCAAGGCTGAGATTAAGGAGCATTTATATTTCAATGTCTTGTTTACTACCAGATTACAAGGAAACTTCATAGTCTCTACAACGGTTTAGACCAATCCTTATCTACCTTCTTCAAATATTATGATCAGTAATGTCTTGTTTTATAGATTAGAGAGGTTTGTTCACTCAAACAACATTTACTGAAGGACTTGTCTACCATAGATACACAAATTACTACCTTCTTTCTTCCAATGTCAAAAATTTGGGGGATAACATGTCTAACTGACACTTAGTTGGACTATCTAGCTTTGTTCTCTAACCTGTATCACTCAAGCTCTTTTTCGTATTGGACCAACAACTTCTAGGAGGATCAGAGCAACTTACCAAAGTCGTCATCTTCTCAATGGCACATTACTAAACTTCTAGGAGGATCAGAGCAACTTACCAAAGTCGTCATCTTCTCAATGGCACATTACTAGTTTCTTCTCTTCCACGAGGAGTTCATCGACCTTAGATGTTAAGAGTGGCCCTCCCTCTACCTCTATCCCAAGGGGGAGTAGATTGAAGCCACCTAGGATTACTCCCCAAGGCCCTATCAACATTGGTAGCTCTTCTAAGGATAGTCTCCCAGAAGGACCAAGCATGGGCATCCACTTTTATTCAAAGGATGAGTAGGGCTAGTTCTTTCCTCTCCAGATTACAATTGCACTTTCGTCCAAAATTTGTTTCTTCTCTAGCTCGCCTCCACTTTCTAGGGATAACCTACTTATGCACAATTTATGTTGGCATGTTGTTGTAATCCTTTTCTCATTTTAGGGGGAATTTCGTACCCCCCTTTTGTTTTTGTATGGACTTCTCATGATGGATGTAATCTCAATCCCTTTGACCTAGTTTGGTACATAGCCCGTTTTAGCAATAAGAGCCCATTGTTGGAGAGGTTTTTGGCCATACTTGGTAGCAATCTAAAAACGGTCAGAATTGACTTAGCCCTACGTAAATGTGTTGTTTTGAAGTAATAAAATCTTTCTCCTATTTTTCCCTAAAACAAAATTTAACCACAAATATAGATTAAATTAGATCAAAGATATTTAACAAACATAATATGTGTTTCCTCCTTGGAGGTCACAGGTTCAAATCCAAAGGAGGGTAGGATATGTATAGTATATACCTCCGTAGACTTTAGCTTGGTCGTGACCTTAAAAATAGATTATTATTATTTATTATTATAAGCCCTTTAAGCAGAGTATGCATATGGCTTTCAATAAATCAACTATTTTAGCCAAAAATAGATAGTTAACCTGCTTGTGCACTTGAGATACCAAAATTAATGTCAAAAATATTGATGACAATTTTTTGGTTTTTCGTAAAAGATAATTCTAGAACCCTGAACATCTTGGTTTTTGACCATAAATAATGAGATTCCACCGTAATTTGATTCTATGAAAGAAAAACAAATGGTCAGAAAGGTAGCCAGAATGGCGAACTGCTTGCACAAGGTTGGCAAAGGTTCAGAGACTTAAGATTATTGACTATTCGCGTGAAACCCAGCGATAAGCAGTCTGTAAATTTTCGAATTACGAGAAGCGCGTGTTAAATGTATGGATTAAGCAATGCTTGGGGCAGAGGGAAATTCAAATATGAAAACAAAGAACAGCAGAGGAAGATTTTTCATGGCCATTGAACCTGGTATTCATAATTGATCGTATTTATGAAACATCGGTAATGACAAAACGAACCATCCACATAAAATTGTTTTAATTTTCAAAACAGTCGCGGAAACCAGAGATCAGAAGCCCGCAATTGAAATCGTTAAAACCAAAGAATTACGAAACCCTGAGGATTTGAGAATGAAGAAACTTACGGTCCAGATATCGGCCGGCACGAGGATAATTATGGATAAGGAGCAGAACCAGGCATAGCCAACGGTGAACAGAACGTATCGAGGAACCTCCGGGCCGGCGAAATACTTGAGCGTGGCAGCCACCATGCCCAACGTCAATGGCAGCGATATCAGATAAAACACCCACATTTTGGAGTCGTGAAACTCCCCTGTTTGATTCAAACCCTGAAATTCGAAGGCATTCGAACGAATTCCCGTCCGAAACCCTCGATAAATAAATAATGGCGATCTGTGGGATATCTGGATCAATCGGTGATGAATTGTGAAGGTTTCGAGACGCCCGGCGATCGTCTTTACAATTGCGCTGGCTGGGCGCTATAAATCAGAGATCAAAGGAAAGTAAATAACGAAGTCAAAGCAACGAAAGGTAAACCAAATTTTTTGTATGGAGACTTCGTAGATTTAATATAAAACCGTGTTTTTAAAAATTCATTCAAACAATAAAATTATAGGTGTTATTATTAATTAATATTTTAAAAGAATGATGTTATAATTAATTAAGCCTTTTGGAGAATGATGGTAATGATTATATTAGTTGAGTAAGTCATGGAATGTTGGCTAAGAAATTCCGGTGTCCATGTCTTTTTTGTGCAATGGCATTGCAGTGACATTCTTTAAGTCTTCACCAATCGGTGCCAAAAATAAATTTTACGTTACTAAGTAGAAAAAGAAGAAGCCAAAAAAATATATGACAATAATTTTTATTTCTAATGAATGGTTATTCGTAAGTTTAAAACTTAAAATTATGAATTTTTGTTTTTTTAAATTATCATTTTTCTTATCTCAAAAATAAAATGTTGCAAGCTAATTAATTTTTTATCATTTTTCTTAAGGTTTATTAGATTAAAGTTGATATTAGTGGATGGTAACATTCGTCAATAAATTAAAGTTGATATTAATAGATGATAACAATCATCAGTAATTCAAAGTTGGTACAAGTGCCTAATAATAATCATTGTCATCTCATCACACCACTATATTTTAAGTTAACTATATAGATATGGGCTTGGTATTCATTGGGCTTGGTATTCATTGATAGACGTATCAATCATTGTTGTGCATTGTGTACTTGTGAGTCTTGTGTGTGATTGCTTTATGTTTGTTTTATTCAGTGATGTATTTTGCAATGGAAGCACACTTAAGGAAATGGAGGCCAATCTAAACACATGTCGATGCAAAACAAGATCCTCTTCATACATGGGTACAATTTGAGGCAAAGGCTAGTGCGGCCCCAATGTTGGCCTTGCAAGAGTATTATTTGAACTCTTTAAAAGGTACATTGACAATATATGTGTGTCTATGTATTATTTGTGTTGGACATGTAATCCTTGGGATTGCATTACTTATGTAAATATGATTGTAAATATGAAGAGTTGCAAATGATAGGAAGAGTCACATGGAAGGTAAATACCAATTGTAACGCGGAAATATATTTATAGATGTTTATGTTAATGCAATGAACCAAGTGTGGAGTTACGCATCCTGCCACACCTAGCCTAATAGTGGTATCAGAGCCCGGTTAACTCCATGAATTATTTCTCTTGGCGTTTCCTTTTCCCTGGTGTGCAGAAAACACCTCTTGTTGGCCTACTTGTCTCTTTGTCTTCATATATGTCCCTCTAGCCAGTTAGTTTTCCCTTGGGATCATTCTCTATGCAAAATGCTCCCCTTCTCAGGTCGATTCACACATGTTAATCTATGTGAAGTCATTTCTGCTCAGAATCTCTCACCACGCGTTCCTTCTTCGCACACATGAAACCCTGACTCTCAAGCCTAGGGTTTGCATTGTCGACTCCATCGACTCTACCTCATAACTCAGATTTTCTCTGTTCTCTTGTTTCCCATCGAACGTGCTAGGGTGTTTCTTTCTTTTCTCGTCAAAGGTCATGACATGTTGTGTCCGGGTCTGCTTGGGGACGAACTTCTTCAACGAGATGACGAGGGCATTATGAATCATCTGTGCATGCATAGAAATTTGATTTGATCATGTGGAAGGATACTCTGAAATCATCATTTTGACTCAGCTTTTTTTGCATCTTATCTTCATCCTTTACCCATGACTTGCATTTCAGCTTGGAATCTATGATCTTTTGCAATGCCTTGCCATGATGTATCTGTCTTCTAATAATTTGATGCGGGTTCGACTTTGAACCAAAGAGAAGTAGCATAATCATGTGAAGGATTAGAGAGGTCAGAGAATCGATGTTTAAGAATGGGTGATTCGAACGTAATGTCATGCACCTCCCTCTATCTGCACTCTCATGCCCTCAATTGGGGTTCATGATTACTCATGTATTCAAAATTGTATCTGGACATTTGATGACCTTCATGCTCAATGTTTGCAAACCCTTTGAATTTTGGTGTCGCCCGAGAGATCTGAATTTTGGCATTGCCATAATAATTCAAACATTTGGTATTCGTCGTGCAAACCTGTGTGCAAGTCCTTGAGGTTGTCCAAGTCATCGTGTGTACAAGGAAATACTTTTGCATTTGAAGTATAAAATTCCACCACAACTCATGTAGAACAGCTTCTGGGGAGCTTGATTGTTGACGAAGATTATCCAACTTGTTGTGTTATGAATACTAGTGCTCTTGTTGGTTCCAGCCCCTTGACATCTCTTGGGATTGTGTTTGATACACGAGGTGGTA
>ML806482.1:284341-346796 GCA_009831015.1 Picea engelmannii | reverse complement strand
AAAAGATTGACTTGAGAGGCTGACTTTCTAGGAGCTAACAACTTACAAACATATTTCAAGGATGCTTTATTTAAGATCATTAGTGATAAAATAAACAGACGTGAAACTCCAAAACTTGAAGCCAAGGCTGAGAACTCCAAATGACATGTTTACGACTTCTCTAAATGCATTGGCTGCACACTCTTGGGTCTCATATATATTCAAATGCTCAAACATAACAAAGCTACAAAGTAGGCAACCACCGCACAGATATGTGGAAACCAATTAAGTGATCATTGTCAAGTAAAATGCAAACCACTAACTGAATATTTTACTAGGGAGGAAAACTCTTTATGAGAAACAAGTTTGCGAAAATAAAGACAAAAGATGAATCCATATTTTATTATATCTATAAGCATATGAAAAAACTGAAATTTGCACTTAAGTTACTAGCAATGGACAGTAAAAGATGGTAGATGAAAACCAGAAAGAAAACTTTGGAAAAGAGAGAAATACACAAATAAATTACTCAATAGCAAAAGAAAACGACTATTTGTGGTTACTCCCCTACATATATTATCCACAGAGAATTTAGAAGGCCCGAAAGCCCTGGATGGATGTACGATCACTTTAAAAATCAGTTTATATTATTTTGAATTTCCAAATACACTGAGGACAATATTCAGAACAAGAAAATGATACCAGGTAAGAAGAAAAGTGCTCCAGTAAGACCAACCCCAAAAGAAAGCAATTCCTCCTTTATCTTGGCCAGTGATGGTCTGCAACAAAAAAAATCATAAAGCTTTTATGCATTTGATAGGAAACTGGCAACCATTCAAAAAATATAATTAATATGCCAACATCCATGGACACTAATATAAGAGGTCAGGATATTCCACTAGTCACTGATATGCTCAACAATTAAGGGCCTTTGTTAATCTAATGGATGATATTTAATAGATAAACTGACTGGGTTTATTTGGAAACCTAAATGTATATACAATCAATCAAATACTAAGGATTCATTTTGTTACTACTTATATGTATACGACATTGTGCAATTATAAAAGTCAAGTATAGAAGACCTGCACAAGAGTTCCATCTATGTTTACAATACAGGTGCAGGTAGTGGTGCACATCCCAACATGACCATTTAAAATTTTTCTAGACAAAAGACGTGGCACAACTAAATTAAAAATTCCATGAGATACATAGAAATATTTTTATTTAAATAATAATGGCTATAATTTGTATTAAGAAAAGGATGGGGATTGTGGCCATACCAAACAGCCTGATACGACACAAAAGGGAAATATAACACCGTCCTCTTGGCCTTCCAACCTCAAAACAAAGTGGAGTGGACAGTGGACTCTTTGCTTCCCAAGCTGCTTGCATTAACTGAGAAAGAAATTAATATTGTTTGACGAATTGACTGCCTAGAAAGATAAATCAAAACAACATACCTAATTTTCAGCTAAACCTCACAGAGAGTAGATGAATTTGGCAAGAAAAGTGTGAGCCCAACACTTTGTTTCGTTCAACTTCTCTTCCCCGTCCTTCTTTTCTCATTTTCCTACCTCTCATAGCTGCCAGGGAGTTGAGCATAGGCTAGGAAGGCTAGGAAGGCTTTCCTCCCTTCCTTGCCTCTTCTTTCTTCATTCTACACTTCCCTCTCTTCCTTTGCCTATCCTCCTCAACATGAACGTGCCAGAATTCCACTTTTGCGCTCTCCCCTAGATCATTTTCACTTGAGACCCTTTTTGCTTAAGACCGCAATGCGATTTCTCGGTAGCAGAGAAGGCAAGGTGGAGCCTTAGGCTTGTTGGCCCTTTATTGTAATCTTTGCCAAAATGCCCATACTCTTGAGTCTTGACAGATGTTGCACTTGAATGGGAGTTGTTCGTCATCCAACTCCTATATATGACACCATCCATCCAAATTTAGTCAAATGGCTTTTGATAACCCCTTTTCAATGTCGACTTCAACACATTCGCACACATGAGTACTAGAAACCCTTTAGAACAACTCTATCCAAAAACCCGTTGTTGTTGTTGCCAATGCCCTAAAAGGTCAAATTGTTCAAACGATTAGCAAAAGGAATGGGAGACAAACCCACACAAGGAGTGACTTGGGGAATGTCCTACTTGGGATTAAAGTCGAGCATCCATCAATTTGGATAAAACCCTCGAGGGCCAAGAAAGTAAGGGTCGTTTCAAAAGATCAAATCTCTAACCTCCTTCAATTGGAACAGGAAGGCAATGTCATCTCATCCACAAAGAAAGAAGTTGATTGACCCTTTTATAAGTGGGAGCTAGAATTCCTCTATCTTTGGCAAGGGTAATACAAACACACTCTAGAGCGCCATCATTGCACTCCCAGTGATAGCTCTAAAAGACTCAATAGCTCAGCGATTTGCCCCATGAATTTATTGATCAAATTTTTCTCCACAAAGAGAAAAGTCTTACTCCTTGAAGACAAAGTAGTGATTTTATTTTTGGGACTTCTTACAGTTTGTTCACAAAATTGTCAATTGCGTCTAGCCCGAGTGGTTTAGAGAAGGACTGTTTCCTCCCCGCACAAGATCAATTCCTGCAAGTAACATATTAAGCTCTTGATGAGTATATTGTTGCACCAGCCTTGAGCCCTAAAGAATTTGGTTTACCCTGGGTACCATCCTCAAAATGAGAAGTGCCCAATGGGTTTCCTCAAGATATGTATTTCACGAAAAGACAAAAAAAGCCTCTTTACAAAATGTGAAAAGTCTAGTTTAGGGTGAAATTCATTGTTTGAGGCCTCGATGATGAGGGCCTGCAATGTTGTTGCTTCGCTTTCAAAGCTTGGATCAAAAGCCATGGCAGAGATCACAATGTTTGAAGAACCTAGTTGCTAGGGTCAAAACCCTGTCCTTGAATGGAAGAGCCTCTCTTCATTGTTAAATGACCTTGTTTCTCCTCATGCATGGATAAGAAAAGAAATATCAAGAGAGATATATTTACACAAATTACATACCATTCCATAAAAAAATGATTAACACGAGCTATAAATTTAGACTCCTGACATAAAATTACTCTCTAACATATACAAAAATTAGCAAAATTCCCAAAGGAAAAGGACTCCAAAACTAATCACCTACATGTAGGAAAAAAATGCATAGAACATGACTTACTAGAGTATGCAAAATACACCCCCCCATCTGGAATGTGCACCCATCAAAAACCACTAGATACTTATTGGCCACTCAAAAGCAACTCAATGGTATTTGTGCGCCCCATTTATGTGAGGTGCACATTCACAAACCACGACTATCCAACTTCTACTCCATTTCACCCAAATCATACTTTAAAAATTCCAACATTTTTTCCATTTCACTACTACTATCTTTTGAAAAAAAATTCTCTTAATTAAATTATTGTAAGGCTAAGATAACTCAATGCTTCTTAACCATCCTAATAAGCAAGTTCCCTCATTGTCCACCCAAAAAAGATAAAGATTAAGATAGGCGTGATAAGATGGACAATGCTTCAAATCTTGGACTATAACAACCTAGTGGGAAATCATTTGGATAATGCTTGGCCTCTGCAATTTTTGCCATTAACCCCTACTCAAATGTTAATTTTCCGTTCCATAACATTTGAATATAGGTTGTGTAACACTGCTCTCATAATGGTATATCTTTCTCTTTTATTCATAGCCACCAACTTCGATATGTGTTCCACACTACCCTCTAATATAAGCTAGTCAAGGCTAAAGACTATCATTATGGAACACAAAAAAAGCCAAATATCATTCATGAATTTGGATATAGCATATTTGGATACGACGTATGCAAAAAACACCATGTGTGTGTGTCTGCGTGTAATATGAACGTGTGTGTGTGTGTGTGTGTGTGTGTGTGTGCATATATATCACATTCCACACACACACACAAAAAAGCCCCAAGGGATAGCTCGATTGGTTTGACCCTTTCCACTAGAGCGTAATACCCAAGAAGGTCACGAGATCCATTCTCACTGAGTTCTATGGGTTACCAACTGCTATTGCAGAGGGCAATTAACACAGCCCTCCATCCAAAAAACTAAGGAAGAGAACAAAAATCCACGAAGCACTATGAAGGTACCAGCTTCCTCACTTGGAACGTTAACACACAAGCAAGTGAGGGAAAACTATTTCTCAAGAAACAAATATGTGTGTGTGTAATATGGTAAGCTAAAACTAAATTAGCAAAAGTTCTCAATTTGAATTTTTTTTTTTTATGATAGCATGAACTATAATGGCATCATGATCGCATATTAGAGTTCCTTGTGTGTATCTAAAGTTTTGTCCTAACCATTGTGTCAACCTATCCTATTCTCATGGCTCAACCTCCCTCCCATTTGGTTCTCATATAATAATCAAGAGTGCTTTTGGGCCCAGGTAAGGTAATGACACAGTCTAAAAATTTTCCAATAGTGTGGTAGCTCTATGAAAGTCAACTTCGTCCATAGCTTTGTGCTTCTTAAGGCAATGGCCCAATCTAGAAATTTGCACCTTCATGGTAGAGCACTGAAGGGAGTGTATGACTGGCTCTATCAAGTCTATTGGCAAGGCTTGTCAATCTCGACCAACTCCACCCATATCTTCTTCACTCTCAAAGGCTTTCCTCAATGATGGTGCAACCCATCCTTTGAAAGGTTCTTCCCATGCGAAGAACCTATATTTCCTTTAAGGATCTCCTGGTATTGAGGAATCCTTCAAGCCCACCAACCTTATGTACTTAAAAGGCAATCTTTGTGTTGGGTTTGACATTGGTTGTCTCTTGGGTAAAAGAGGAAGAGAAGTATTGCTCAAACCACATGTTGATCCACTGATTCAATGGATTATGGCTAAAGCTAAAAAAAATCAAATGTGAATCTTTGAGGCGAGGGGCTCTCTTTTGAAAGGTACAATGTCGATTTACCCTTCGACCCAAGGTTTTTAATCCTACAATTCCTTGAGGTGGTTGATGCTCTAAAAGTTCATGGCCTAGGCACATGGTTCATGTATAAAGCAAGCCTCTTAAAGAGGTTATGGACTCTTGGCTTTATTCTACATACTAAATTGTTAACATCGGCCCCAATGTTGGTATGGTTACCTGGTCTCCAACTTGAGTTTTGGAACGGAAATTCTCTCAAGGATTATGCTCGAAATAGGATCTACAACTAAAAGCAATATGTACATAGTCCAACACTTGCACCCAAGATTTGCAAGAGCTTCACACGGATCTTTTGAATGGGGCCATTTAGGCCCTTGAGTCCCAAGTTAGCATTTTATATTAGGCACTTCCTTCATATCGCTAATGAGCTTATTATTCGATTGTGGTAACTTTAGTTCCATCTACTACATGGACTTTGCTTCCCACTCGACCATATTTAGGTGTGCTCACACCAGTTGAAGGTTGAGACAAATCATCTTCACAACTAAGTCACCTAAAACAAGGGCACAAGGACATAGGGACACGGGGATTTGAGTGTTCAACACGGATATGTAGACACCCCAAAATAGGGCACGTAGGATATGTGTATATATATACAAAAATAAAATATAGGTATAAAGATGTACAAATTTTCAACATTTAGATAATAGAACTACATCAAATGATCAAACAGGTAAGAATAAACTATAAATCATACATCTAGAATAGATAATAGAACCATAAACTTAGGAGTCAAAAGTTTTGTAGTTTACTTCTTCAATGTCATCAAAATGTATACATGGATCTGATCCAATCACGAAACTGAAACGTGATACTAATATATTATCATACTATAGACGGAATGCAAATGTCAAATACAAATAGGGTAGATTGGTAGAAGAATCTCATGAGCGATAGGTCATGGAAAATATCTCGTCATACACATATCGTCAAGGAAGACATCCCACGGCTTTGTCATTTATGTCAACCACTCCTCCCTGGCCCTATATAAGACAAAGGTTAGTGTGCACATACACCAATTTATCCACTCTAGACTACTCAAGCACACGTCAAACTAATTTTTTGATACGTCAATGCACATTCTTTGACATGTTGAGACACACTTGCAAACTTTTTTATTTTTTTGGTGTCCCAAGGGTCAAACACGTTGGGACACATGAGGCCTAAGTGTCTAACATGTGCCCCACACAAGACACGTAAGACCCACATGTCCACCATCCACATGCCCAACGTGCAAATTCAAAACACGTAGGCCCTATCCCCACATGTCATTTTTCTTAGCTTCCTAGAGCAAAACATATATGTAGACTATGCTCTCCGAGCAAGGCTGAGATTAAGGAGCATTTATATTTCAATGTCTTGTTTACTACCAGATTACAAGGAAACTTCATAGTCTCTACAACGGTTTAGACCAATCCTTATCTACCTTCTTCAAATATTATGATCAGTAATGTCTTGTTTTATAGATTAGAGAGGTTTGTTCACTCAAACAACATTTACTGAAGGACTTGTCTACCATAGATACACAAATTACTACCTTCTTTCTTCCAATGTCAAAAATTTGGGGGATAACATGTCTAACTGACACTTAGTTGGACTATCTAGCTTTGTTCTCTAACCTGTATCACTCAAGCTCTTTTTCGTATTGGACCAACAACTTCTAGGAGGATCAGAGCAACTTACCAAAGTCGTCATCTTCTCAATGGCACATTACTAAACTTCTAGGAGGATCAGAGCAACTTACCAAAGTCGTCATCTTCTCAATGGCACATTACTAGTTTCTTCTCTTCCACGAGGAGTTCATCGACCTTAGATGTTAAGAGTGGCCCTCCCTCTACCTCTATCCCAAGGGGGAGTAGATTGAAGCCACCTAGGATTACTCCCCAAGGCCCTATCAACATTGGTAGCTCTTCTAAGGATAGTCTCCCAGAAGGACCAAGCATGGGCATCCACTTTTATTCAAAGGATGAGTAGGGCTAGTTCTTTCCTCTCCAGATTACAATTGCACTTTCGTCCAAAATTTGTTTCTTCTCTAGCTCGCCTCCACTTTCTAGGGATAACCTACTTATGCACAATTTATGTTGGCATGTTGTTGTAATCCTTTTCTCATTTTAGGGGGAATTTCGTACCCCCCTTTTGTTTTTGTATGGACTTCTCATGATGGATGTAATCTCAATCCCTTTGACCTAGTTTGGTACATAGCCCGTTTTAGCAATAAGAGCCCATTGTTGGAGAGGTTTTTGGCCATACTTGGTAGCAATCTAAAAACGGTCAGAATTGACTTAGCCCTACGTAAATGTGTTGTTTTGAAGTAATAAAATCTTTCTCCTATTTTTCCCTAAAACAAAATTTAACCACAAATATAGATTAAATTAGATCAAAGATATTTAACAAACATAATATGTGTTTCCTCCTTGGAGGTCACAGGTTCAAATCCAAAGGAGGGTAGGATATGTATAGTATATACCTCCGTAGACTTTAGCTTGGTCGTGACCTTAAAAATAGATTATTATTATTTATTATTATAAGCCCTTTAAGCAGAGTATGCATATGGCTTTCAATAAATCAACTATTTTAGCCAAAAATAGATAGTTAACCTGCTTGTGCACTTGAGATACCAAAATTAATGTCAAAAATATTGATGACAATTTTTTGGTTTTTCGTAAAAGATAATTCTAGAACCCTGAACATCTTGGTTTTTGACCATAAATAATGAGATTCCACCGTAATTTGATTCTATGAAAGAAAAACAAATGGTCAGAAAGGTAGCCAGAATGGCGAACTGCTTGCACAAGGTTGGCAAAGGTTCAGAGACTTAAGATTATTGACTATTCGCGTGAAACCCAGCGATAAGCAGTCTGTAAATTTTCGAATTACGAGAAGCGCGTGTTAAATGTATGGATTAAGCAATGCTTGGGGCAGAGGGAAATTCAAATATGAAAACAAAGAACAGCAGAGGAAGATTTTTCATGGCCATTGAACCTGGTATTCATAATTGATCGTATTTATGAAACATCGGTAATGACAAAACGAACCATCCACATAAAATTGTTTTAATTTTCAAAACAGTCGCGGAAACCAGAGATCAGAAGCCCGCAATTGAAATCGTTAAAACCAAAGAATTACGAAACCCTGAGGATTTGAGAATGAAGAAACTTACGGTCCAGATATCGGCCGGCACGAGGATAATTATGGATAAGGAGCAGAACCAGGCATAGCCAACGGTGAACAGAACGTATCGAGGAACCTCCGGGCCGGCGAAATACTTGAGCGTGGCAGCCACCATGCCCAACGTCAATGGCAGCGATATCAGATAAAACACCCACATTTTGGAGTCGTGAAACTCCCCTGTTTGATTCAAACCCTGAAATTCGAAGGCATTCGAACGAATTCCCGTCCGAAACCCTCGATAAATAAATAATGGCGATCTGTGGGATATCTGGATCAATCGGTGATGAATTGTGAAGGTTTCGAGACGCCCGGCGATCGTCTTTACAATTGCGCTGGCTGGGCGCTATAAATCAGAGATCAAAGGAAAGTAAATAACGAAGTCAAAGCAACGAAAGGTAAACCAAATTTTTTGTATGGAGACTTCGTAGATTTAATATAAAACCGTGTTTTTAAAAATTCATTCAAACAATAAAATTATAGGTGTTATTATTAATTAATATTTTAAAAGAATGATGTTATAATTAATTAAGCCTTTTGGAGAATGATGGTAATGATTATATTAGTTGAGTAAGTCATGGAATGTTGGCTAAGAAATTCCGGTGTCCATGTCTTTTTTGTGCAATGGCATTGCAGTGACATTCTTTAAGTCTTCACCAATCGGTGCCAAAAATAAATTTTACGTTACTAAGTAGAAAAAGAAGAAGCCAAAAAAATATATGACAATAATTTTTATTTCTAATGAATGGTTATTCGTAAGTTTAAAACTTAAAATTATGAATTTTTGTTTTTTTAAATTATCATTTTTCTTATCTCAAAAATAAAATGTTGCAAGCTAATTAATTTTTTATCATTTTTCTTAAGGTTTATTAGATTAAAGTTGATATTAGTGGATGGTAACATTCGTCAATAAATTAAAGTTGATATTAATAGATGATAACAATCATCAGTAATTCAAAGTTGGTACAAGTGCCTAATAATAATCATTGTCATCTCATCACACCACTATATTTTAAGTTAACTATATAGATATGGGCTTGGTATTCATTGGGCTTGGTATTCATTGATAGACGTATCAATCATTGTTGTGCATTGTGTACTTGTGAGTCTTGTGTGTGATTGCTTTATGTTTGTTTTATTCAGTGATGTATTTTGCAATGGAAGCACACTTAAGGAAATGGAGGCCAATCTAAACACATGTCGATGCAAAACAAGATCCTCTTCATACATGGGTACAATTTGAGGCAAAGGCTAGTGCGGCCCCAATGTTGGCCTTGCAAGAGTATTATTTGAACTCTTTAAAAGGTACATTGACAATATATGTGTGTCTATGTATTATTTGTGTTGGACATGTAATCCTTGGGATTGCATTACTTATGTAAATATGATTGTAAATATGAAGAGTTGCAAATGATAGGAAGAGTCACATGGAAGGTAAATACCAATTGTAACGCGGAAATATATTTATAGATGTTTATGTTAATGCAATGAACCAAGTGTGGAGTTACGCATCCTGCCACACCTAGCCTAATAGTGGTATCAGAGCCCGGTTAACTCCATGAATTATTTCTCTTGGCGTTTCCTTTTCCCTGGTGTGCAGAAAACACCTCTTGTTGGCCTACTTGTCTCTTTGTCTTCATATATGTCCCTCTAGCCAGTTAGTTTTCCCTTGGGATCATTCTCTATGCAAAATGCTCCCCTTCTCAGGTCGATTCACACATGTTAATCTATGTGAAGTCATTTCTGCTCAGAATCTCTCACCACGCGTTCCTTCTTCGCACACATGAAACCCTGACTCTCAAGCCTAGGGTTTGCATTGTCGACTCCATCGACTCTACCTCATAACTCAGATTTTCTCTGTTCTCTTGTTTCCCATCGAACGTGCTAGGGTGTTTCTTTCTTTTCTCGTCAAAGGTCATGACATGTTGTGTCCGGGTCTGCTTGGGGACGAACTTCTTCAACGAGATGACGAGGGCATTATGAATCATCTGTGCATGCATAGAAATTTGATTTGATCATGTGGAAGGATACTCTGAAATCATCATTTTGACTCAGCTTTTTTTGCATCTTATCTTCATCCTTTACCCATGACTTGCATTTCAGCTTGGAATCTATGATCTTTTGCAATGCCTTGCCATGATGTATCTGTCTTCTAATAATTTGATGCGGGTTCGACTTTGAACCAAAGAGAAGTAGCATAATCATGTGAAGGATTAGAGAGGTCAGAGAATCGATGTTTAAGAATGGGTGATTCGAACGTAATGTCATGCACCTCCCTCTATCTGCACTCTCATGCCCTCAATTGGGGTTCATGATTACTCATGTATTCAAAATTGTATCTGGACATTTGATGACCTTCATGCTCAATGTTTGCAAACCCTTTGAATTTTGGTGTCGCCCGAGAGATCTGAATTTTGGCATTGCCATAATAATTCAAACATTTGGTATTCGTCGTGCAAACCTGTGTGCAAGTCCTTGAGGTTGTCCAAGTCATCGTGTGTACAAGGAAATACTTTTGCATTTGAAGTATAAAATTCCACCACAACTCATGTAGAACAGCTTCTGGGGAGCTTGATTGTTGACGAAGATTATCCAACTTGTTGTGTTATGAATACTAGTGCTCTTGTTGGTTCCAGCCCCTTGACATCTCTTGGGATTGTGTTTGATACACGAGGTGGTAGAAGATGCATTCTCTCATTTCCATCGTCAACATGGTGCTTATTGATAAAGAGAACTATAGAGAATGGTATAGAAAGATCAAAAGCACATTGATCTTCAACGACATGTGGATTGGTATTTGTGAAGCAAAAGTTGTCAATGAAGAAGAAGTTGAATTAGTTGTCATGGAAGACGAATCATAAGAAAAGTTGGAGAATAGCAAACCGACCATTCCCACATTAAACAAAGAACGTGCCATATAGAAGGAGGATAAAGACTAGTAAGCGTATGTTGTGATTTATGCAACAGTGAGCAAAGAGGTGAGTAGTCATATTGTTTCTATTAACGACTCCTATAGTACTTTGAAGAGATTGAATGACTTGCATGACACACACTCGGAACTGGAACTCATACAATTGATGGTGACGCTCTTCAAACTAGAGTTGAAGAATGATGACTCTATGGCTTTAGCTTCTAAGAGCAAAGCCATAATGCATGACATTGATGCCACTAGGGTGAAGATAGACCTCCCTCTCATAGCCTTCATTAAGGCCCTCTACCCTACATATTCTCACTACCTTGAATCTCTACAAGCTAGTGGTCAAATGAAATCCATCACATTTGACAAGTTGGTGGAGAAAGTTGTATAACGTGAGAAAGAGGTTGGAAAGAAGTCAATTCGTTTCATTAGCAAGATTGTGTGCCTTGCTCAAAAAGGGAATATTCAACCACAATATTCTTTTAGAGGAGAAGGCAGCAAAAGAGGACGTGGAAGAAAGACTTTCAGAGGTAGGGGGTAGACACAACCAAGGTGATAGATACAATCTTCATTGTACCCTTTGCAAAAATAATGGGTCACATGAAGCGAATGACTACAAAGTTCCATGGAATAAGATCAAAGAAGACAAACATAATTAGAAAGAGGACAAAGGTAAAACTTCAGAACCAGTGAAAGGTAAAGCATTTAAATATTCTCATTACATTGTTGCCCATTGCAATACAAGAGCAATTCAAGTTTTTCTTAACACTTCATTTGTTTCTTGGGAAGATGCATGGCTTCTTGACACAGGTGCAACCTCCCACATGACATTTCGAAGAGACTTCTTCGAAGACTTCAATGACAATGTAGATGGCATAATGTATTTTGTACATAGATCAAGTCTGAAACCTTCGGGAATGACACCATTAGGCTTAAATTTCCTAGACTCCCAGATTTCCCTCTGCATAATGTGCTTTACCTTCCTCAGTTGCAAAGGAACTTGTTGTCTCTTGTGCACATATGATGGCAAGGCCACTATGTTCAGATGTTCGGTGGTAAAGTTGAAATAAGGAAGGATTCTGACAATATGGTTGTCATGACTAGAATGGAAGATGGAAGACTGTTGAATTTGAAAGGGACATGTGCCCATACAAAATGTTGCATACCTCTCACATCACGGTGAAGGTATAATGCCATCTACTCTTTTATGGCATGTTAGATCTGGCCATATTAATTATGACATCCTTCGTGTATTTTTTTTTGACAAGAACTAGAGATATTTTATTTATCAAAAATGGGAAAAAAAATCCCGCCAAAAAGTACATCCAAAATTTAGAAAGTTAAGAGACAATCACAAAAGTAAGAGGATCTACTATAACACTGGTTGACCAATGTTCATTCCTAGTGGCATCATCTTGCCTTACATAACAAAATTTACAAGTTACTTCCCTATAAAAGACTCCTAAGATATATATGATTTTGAAATACATTAAATACCCAGAGAAGATGGGTTTCATGCATCCATTTCTTCATCCTGTGTTGGTTGATTCAAGTCAATTGTTGGTTGATTCACTGAAGGAGTTGAGGCACCTTCAAAGGAAGAATCCACTGGGTTTGGAGCTGCTGAAACTACTTAAGCTTGCAAATTTTCAACTTGGGTCCCTATGGCGTCCACCTCATCATGATATTGTTGCAGCGTCGTCCTATGGTGAGAGATAATGTCCAGAATGAGTGATACTTGGGAGGAGAGACTTTGATGTTCTAATTGCAGTTGCATAAGTTCTTGTTGAATTGCCTCCAAATGATCTTTCTGCGACTAGGATGGTCTTCGTCTGCAAGGCATTGGGAAGAGGAAAGGGGTACTCCACCAACTTGCGAGAAGAGTCTCAAGAACTGACGATGACAGAGATTTAGTTTTTTTCCTACGAACTTCCTAAATTAGGAATTTGATTGTCTTGTTCCTTGCTATTTCAATCGATGTCAAGAGTTGAGAAGCAGTTCCCACTTTCTATCCTTTGACAAATTCCCAAAAAAGATAATGTGTCTTGTTAACAGCAGTCCATGCCACCCCCATGCCCTGATACTCTTGACCTCTATAAGCCTCCTTCTTCTAAATCAGTGGACACCGAATTTGACACTTCAATTTCTCATCCAAGAGTGCAAGCCAGATTATCCGGCGAATGCAAGAATCAACTTGCAGTGTCCAACGAACAAGGACCCCTTTTGCAGTTTTTATAGACAACTCTTTGATTTCTAACACAACAATTGAACAATTGATGAAGGAGCTATGAATTTCACCAACATTCTGTCGTTGGTATATTTTACGCATGAAACCAACTAATTTCATGATTGCTCCTCTACGTATGGATTGTCCGGATGATGGGGAAGGGCCTAGATTCAGCTCATATGTTGCACTCCACATGCACTGAAGTGGTTTGAGCATTCCAAAATTACGCTTCCACTACATTATCCTACCGTAATCCCATGTTGGTTGTACAAAGGCCATTAATAGAAAAGACTAGGCTAGCGTATTCCAAGTACCATAAGGGGCATCCATCTTGTGCTTCAATTACTTCCTTCGTGGACAAGACATTCAACATGCATGCATGACGTTGATTTGAGATTTCATTGAATATGGAATAGGGTGGTGGGACAAGCTCCCATTTATCCTTATTTCCCCCTTTTTTAAAATTAATTGCCAAATTGGCTTGCGAATGATTTGGATTTATGAGCGGAACAAAAGGAATAATAGATTGAATACAATAACACAGAGATACGGAGAACAACAACATATATTCAATGAATAATAACTTATATTGAATAAATAAAATAGGCTGAAATTGTAAAATTGCAGAACTGGAAACAACTTGCTCGAATTGTGGTAGTTATCTATGAGAAGAGATGTGGCTTGCTACGCACATCTATCTGAGCAGAATGATTACAATGAGCCTTTAGAGGCCTTTTTAACATTACCCATGAATGCCAAAACCCTATACATCCAAAAACCTAACCCTAGGAGGTGAAACGCCAAAAGTTATGCGAGCCCCGATGGGTAAGTTGGTACCTCGACTTCCCGAGGTTGTAACTTTTGCATATGACCTCTGTTTTAGGCGCGTGATAGCCCGTTGGAAAGGTCTTTTCGAGAACTACACATTATGTCGTCATACTTTGACTCTGTCTATAATTTGACTGTGGCAAGCCAAAAAACATTGTTTCGGGCCCAAAACGGCCCTGGAAGTATAGAAAGATGTGTTGACATGAAAATTTCTAAAATAAGCTAGTTGGATTAGATGGGCGGCCACCAGTCTCCACCTGGAAGATGTGTAGGGCTTCAGATAACCCCGGAAGTGTAGAACCCACAATTACAAAAAAGTACAGAAGAACGTGTTGAACTAAAAAGTGTCAAGAGGAGCCAGTTGGAATAGGTGGGTGGCCACCAATATCCACCTGGATTAGTCCTCCCCCCTCAGGAAGCGATGGTCTCCATTGCATTGAGTGCCCCCATCAGGTGAGGAAACTTTGTTGAATTTGGCCCTGGGTGAGACACTTGCCTTGGTGTAGGAGTTGCCTTGCCTTGACAACTCGATAAAGCTGGATCCTCTGCTAGCGAGTGCCCTTGATCTGTATGTCCACTATCTGATCAGTGGATGCATGTTCCATGCAGTCAAGGTTGAGCTCTATTGGTGTCAACTATTCCGCGATCTATGAGGTGTCCAATAAAGGTGGAAAATATGGTCGAAGGAGGTCCACATTGAACACTGGGTGCAAGCCAAGGAAGGGTGGAGTGTTGAGCTCAAAATCATTGCTACCCACAACCTTGGTGATAGTGTGAGGCCCATAGCGAAGTGGGCGGAGCTTCCGATGGGGCCTTGTAAGGTGCTCTTTCTGCAAATGCAAACAAACCTTGTCTCCCACTTGAAACTGGTGCAGTACCCGGTGTTGATCATGGCATTGCTTATACTTAGCATTGACTTTTTGCAAAATTCCATGGACCTGTTGGCGGATGTGCTGAATCTGCTCAATGAAACTAGTTTCTTTGTCGACCCTAGGAGGTGAAACACCAAAAGTTATGTGGGCCCCGATGGGTAAGTTGGTACCTCAACTTTCTGGGGTCGTAACTTTTGCATACGACCTCCGTTTTAGGCGCATGATAGCCCATTTGAAAGGTATTTTTGAGAACTACACATTATGTCATCATACTCTGACTTTGTTTATATTTTGACTGTGGCAATCCAAAAAAAAATTGTTTAGGGGTCCAAAACGGCCCTAGAGGTACAAAAAGATGTGTTGACATGAAAACTTCCAAAATAAGTCAGTTGGATTAGATGGGCGGACACCAGTCTCCACTTGGAAGATGTGTAGGGCTTCAAACAACCCCGGAACTGTAGAACCCACAATTAGAAATAATTACAAAAGAACGTGCTGAACTAAAAACTGTCAAGAAGAGCCAGTTGGAATAGGTGGGTGGCCACCAATATCCACCTAGATCATTGAATCAACCAAAGAATTATTTTCCCTTAACACGTGAAAGTAGGAGGTTTGTGGGATACTAAAGAGAAAGAGCCTGATTTTTTTTATTAAATTGCACAACAAGGAGTCATTTGGAAAGGCGCCCTTTATCAGACTTCGTACAATGTTCATTGAATCCCCATTGATAATAACACTTTGAACTTGTAGATCTCTAAGTATATGGATCCCTTTATACATGGAATATTCTTCCACCTGATTGTTGTGGCACATCCTAAACTCCATGCATATTTTGTTTCAATATTTCACCTAGGGTCAAAGATAACCCCTCTCACACCCGCCTCCCCGATGACAACCTTCGTGTATTGAAAAAGAATGGTGTTCATGGTTTGCATACTGTTATCTCCTCAAATAGATTAATCGAGATTTTGCATTTTAGGTGATAGGGAGTCTTCAAAAAGGTACTTTTTAAATTTTTAAAGGTTCATTTTTCAAAGTTTTACCCATGTAATAAAGTTTAAATAAAAGTTCGTTTAGTTTTTGTTTGATCTAATTCAAATCTCAGGTTTCGGTGGCTTAGGCGAATACATCGATTGTTCATTAGCCACCGAAAGCCTTAGCTTTCGGAAGCTTAAATAAAGGAATCCAGGGCCATTTTAGCCACCGAAATCGTTGAAGCAGGGAAAGACCAAGCACGTCCTATCACACGTTTCAAACGACGGGTTCGACGTTTCCATGATTGCACAAGCCGTCAAAAGGACTGGAGAAAGAACTGTTCACGATCGGAAAGTTGATCCCACTGTGATATGAGCAAATCTTTCCAGATCTCTATATCATTAAGTCATGTGTTGATGTACTTCCCATTGATTTCAGTTATTTGCCATGACTGCTTCACATCATCAACCGTTTCGCCGCACTCCTTGCAATCAGTGCCACATTCAAAAGCTCACCCCAATTATCTCAATTTTATCTCAGCCGAGCCGATTTTCGCTAAGTTTACGCAGTGTAACTCTTCCCGAAATCCACTCTTTTGATCACAGGTGTGCGAAAACGTTGTGGCAAATGAAGAAAGGAACGTTGACGCTGAGGAAGGAGCTCAATGATATCGGTTACCTAGAATCACATCCCGAGGTATGTCAAATGTTCAAGGATGCAGGGTGTTACAATTTTTGCAAAAAATTACAAAGTTTTCATCAGCAGGTGGCAGAGGCTTTCGCTTTCAATTTCGATGGAAAGAAAGCAATCATCGGTCGGGATGAATTCGAGATTGATGAAGCCCTCATAGTTGAAGTCACAGAGCTTCCCACGATTGGAGAGAAATGGTTTAAAACCACTATCATTAAGAATGTTGAATTCAGGACCTATTTAAAACCAGAACACAGGGGGTTGATTTGGAAGAAAGATATTCCTGTATCTTTCCTTGAAGAGAAATGGCAACAGTTATTGAAAGCTATAATGGTTTATATAACCTGTGAAAGGTGATACAACAGGGTGATGATTTATCATTTCAAACTTATCAACCATTTGATAGGTGGAAACCCACTTAATCTGCCCTATTTCCTCCACTGAAGCTTATCCAAGATGGCTCATCAAGTCAAGGCCAAAACTAGTCAAGTTGCAGGTAGATTATCCCACCATAGTTTAATCAAACTGTTGGTTTGTGAGCTATTGCAAAGAAAAGGTAAAGAATGGAATTACTTCTTATTATGGAATGATTTCTAGACTGAGGTTCAACCAGAGGGCAAAAAGAGCCCTCATTCCAAGAAATCCTCCACTCCCAGAAGTGGAAAGAGGAGGAGAAGGGTTATCTCTCCAACCCCAGTCAATCAACCCTCTCCTTCCTCTAAGCTGGGCAAAACGAAGAAGAAATTGAATTTTAACAGTGAAGAAGAAGAGGCCAAAGAATTCCCAGTGAACAAAAACATTCTCAATCTTCCTTACACAGACTCAGAAGATGAAGAGCAGCAGTTGGAAATAGGGCACGAGGATTCAGTTACCACAGGGCGTGACAATTCTGTTTTTGTGGATATATAAAAAACAAGTTATGAGAGCCTTCCATCACCTACACCGCGAGAAGAACAAGAGCCACAAATTGCAGAGGCCTCATCTAGCAAACGAGTGAAGCAGAATAAATCAAAAGAAATCAAGAAGCTTAAGAAGAAGCTAGCCGAGCAAGAAGTGCTTGAAAGGGTAATAAAAACCAGGTATGAAACCCTATCAAAAAACTTTGCAGAAAACAACTCAGCTTTGGAAAGACTAGCCCATGAAAGCATAAAGGAGAAGAAAAAGAAAAACAAGATTGTAAAGGACTACAACAGCTTATGGAGAGTAGCTCAGTATTTGAAGAAAAAGGTCAGGGCTTTGAGGAAAAAAACAATGTCTTCAAAACACCAAGCTCATGCTTCCCATGAGACCCTTGCAAAGGTGAAAGTTCAGTGCAATGAACCAGAAGTAGCCAGTAACCCTACAAATTTTGAGCAAGATACAGAAGCCTAAAAATATCAGTCCTGAGGCGTTTTTGAGTTGAGACAAGGGTATTTTTGAAATTTTGGTAATCTCAGGTTTTGGTGGCTTAGGCGAACATATCGAATATTCATTAGCCACAGAAAGAAAAGCTTTCGGTAACTAATTGGCCCGAATTCTATTTTCTCTAGCTACCGAAAGCACTGATAAGGCAGAAAGCTAATGTTTTTGCACAGATCCAAGTTTTTCTTGTTCAAAAGACTAAAAAATGGTTCTAATCGATGGAAGATAATTAATGACATCTCGATCAAGAGTTTATTTTGGTTTTGGAGATGCTTTAAAAGACAAAAAAGGTAAACAACGGTTAGCTATTGTCAAGGAGATAAGACTGTTGACTGTCAACAGGTGTCAAGTTCGACTCCTTCCATATCACATGAGATCCAGCAGCCTCGGAAGGCTCAGTACACCTGCCAAGAATCTGAAGAACATAAGATAAGTCGAGAAGTTGGATTGATCTAGTCCACTTAGGCCAATTATTGAGTTTCGATTTTTGGCAAAAATTGATCCAGTAATCTAGGATCTGAAAATTGTTTGTAAAAGGCTATAAAGCCAAGAACATTTGATGAACACAAGGTTCGATTTTGAGTTCTATAATCTACTGTTGTTGTATAAAAGACACTTTCTTTAATATATTAAGCCTGCAAGCTTCTTTCATTTGTTATTGTCAGACTCTCCTTCATCTTTGTCTATGCATATGAGTTGAAATCGTTCTTTTGTCTACGTTTAATGGTCCCATGGTAATTGTCATCTTACTTTTGACTGTTGAGCAAGAATCATAAGCATCTTTGGCTAGTTTGTTGACCCATCATATATATTGCCTATGTATGTTCTGGTTAACTGATTGGTTTTCTTATCCATTTGTTTTCCAAACCTATCTGATAATATCTCCTGAAGGCCTTGTATTGCAAGAATATAGCTAAACTGTCTTGAAGATACAATCCCGTGATTAATATATTCATCTTGATCCAAACCCACACCTATTATTGAGAAAATAGTTACCAAAAAGATTAAGTTACCGGGCATCTCTGATATACAGCCTAGGAGAGTTTCCTGGAGTGATAACAAATTGGCGTCGTTGCCAGGGGGAAGAGACTGAAGCTCAGCTTCCCTGGGAGACGACAAGATCCAACTTTGATGATAGACAAAGTTTGGACACATTTTGGGGTTGTAACCATCTATATGGCGACTCCATTGGAATGAAGTGGCTCCAAGAAGAGCTCACACCAGGGCAAACCAAGAAAGACCACTGGCAACACCAGTTTCAGATCCTGAGAAGATCATCAGAAGGGGAAAAGATTTGCAAAGACAAACTTCCGGATCTGCAAGAGCATCTAATCCAGGTATTTCAACAAACACTTCTTCTTTTATATCTAAAGAACCTCTTGGTGAATCCCCTTCTGCTGAAACTTCTAGTTCTCAGAAAATTGAAATTGTGTCGGAAAGCTTGAAGGGTGAGGAGCCTTCAATTTCCTCTGATGTTATAGATTCTATTTATGAGCATGTTATTACATCCAATTTGAGAGAAGAAGTTGTAGGATACCTTCAGCAAAAGGACTCTTCCTCTTCTTTGAATTCTTCACCAACTAAGCCTATAGAGGGTGTATTCCATACTCATACTAGTCTGCCTGTTCTTAAAGATATTTTACAAGATCTTTCCTCTAAGGGTGAAGAAGACTTAGCCTTACTGCTCAGTCAGTTTTACAGAGCCTCTTATTTTCCACCTTATTCAGGAAATTTTGCCCAGGGTAGTCATCCCACCAATGTTTCTCTTTCTTTCCTCAGTGAAGTAAGACAACCATTGTTTATAGACTCACCTATCCCATCTCAGCCTTCATCTTCTAAAGATTCTTCATCTGCATCAACCCCCAAGATTGCCATGGCTATCCCTTTGACCAAGATGGAACAAATCTTAGCAAATAGGTATGCCCCTCTTGTGTTGCCCAATCCCTTATCAGCCATGCCAACATGAGATTATTAGAAATATATGCCAAAGTTTACCGGATCCAGGGATTATACTGCTGCTTGGATGGCCAAGCCAGGAAGTGGTTCAAGGAACTACCAGCAAATTTAGTGGTAGGTATTGAGCAGTTAGATGAGGTGTTTTTGAAACACTGGGGAGAAAGAAGAGATCTCTTGTATTACATCTCTGAATTCAGAAATCTAAGAAGAGAAAATGGGGAGTCGGTCTCAGACTTCACCAAAAGATTCAATAAGATGTTCGACAAGATTCCTGCAGAGATCAAGCCAACTGATGCATCAGCAAAGATCACTTACTCTTCTGCCTTTGATCCAAAATTTTGCTTAATCCTTAGAGAAAGAAGATCAACCACACTCACTTTAATGCAAGATGTTGCTCTTGAGGTTGAATCTAATATTATGGCATCTCATAAACTTAAAAGGAAAATTTGAGAGAAAGAAGTCTTCTGCTGACCCTCCTTCTTCTTCAAATACCAAAATGGAAAAGATGGCCAAGATGTTGGATAACTTGACCTCAGAAATGTCAAAATTGAAAATTCAGAGTCAGTAGCCAGCAAGAATTAAAGAGCCCAATGCTTATGCTCCCAGGAATCCAAATGCATTCCCTTACAGAAGGAACAACCAACAGGTCCAGATCCTTCAGAGAGATAAGAATGCAGTTGATGATCAAAGAATCAGGGCCCCCTTCCAAAATGCAATGCTAGAAGAAGAACAGGAGCTACCTCATGACGAAGTTAAAGAAGAAGATGACATCGATTTCTTTGGGGACAAAAAGGATTCCTCCTTTTTGACACAAGTGGATTATGAGGAAGCCCAGATGGATGAAGAGATTCATGAGGCAAGCATTGAAGAATCTTTTTATCAGACAGATGATCAGCCAGGTTACAATTTAAGATCTAAAACTGTTGCTCCAAAGCCATTGCTTGCTGCTCCCGGGAAGAAGAAAGAAGTTGTTGCCAAGCAGCCTGCTGCTCCTGTAAAGTAGACCTCCACTACTGCAAAACATCAGCAGAAGCAATTGCAGCCCCAAGCCAAAGAGCAAGTCATCCTCAAAGCTCCTCCTAATGAGGTAAAAACTTCTGATAGATTATCATACTCTTTTAATTTCGAATCAGAAATTCAAAAAGTAAAAATACCTATGCCATTGACTGAACTTATGAAGAATGACATTTTCAAGTCTGCTATCCTGAAGTCCCTTGAACCAAAGACTCCTCCAGTTGTTGCTCACGTAAACCTACAAGATGACAAGCCAACAATGACTATAGAACCTATGGTAGAAGATCGAGACGACTCTTGTCCACCCTTCTACATATCCCTAAATATCCATGACAAGATCCTTCACAACTGCTTGCTTGATTCAGGAGCGTCACACAATCTTATGCCTAAAGCAATGATGGATGAACTTGGGCTTGACGTCACAAAACCTTATCATGACCTCTTCTCTTTTGACTCTAGGAAAGTCAGATGCCTCGGCCTCATAAAAGGCCTTGTTATAAACCTTTCCCAGTTGCCAATGAGAAACATGGTAATGGATGTTGTAGTGGCTGATATCCCACCCAAGTTCGGCCTCCTCTTGTCACGTTCATGGAGCAAAAAACTGGGGGGTACCTTGCAGATGGATCTTTCGTATGCCACAGTCCCGGTGTTTGGAGGAGAGCTAAAGAGACTTTACAGAGAGAATCAACTTGCTTACATCATTAGTGATGGGAAAAATTCTGTAAATCATCCCATTTATGCTTTAGACACAAACTTTGGATCGTGCATTCTTCAAATAGATGATTCTCAACCAACTCCTTTGCAACTCACAAAGCCTACTTATCAACAGACTGATGAAGAGAGTATTCCCGTGTGGACCATGTTCTTTGATGGTGCCAGTACCAAAGACTCAGCAGGTGCAGGTGTAGTTTTGATTTCTCCTTCGAAGGAGGCTATGCATTTGTCTTTTAAGCTTGATTTCAAAACTACTAACAATATAACAGAGTACGAGGCTTTTCTATTAGGTTTAAATTCTGCCAAGGAGATGGGAATCAAAGGACTAAAAGTGTTTGGAGACGCAGATCTTATCATACAGCAAGTAAAAAATACTTTCCAAGCAAAACATGTCAGATTGAAAGCCTACAGGGATGAGGTATGGAAAATTAGGGGCTCTTTTTCCATTTTTGACTTTTCTTATGTACCCAGAGCTATGAATCATCTTGTTGATTCCCTTGCTGTTTCAGCCAGTATGTTTATTCCTCCCATGCCTCCCAAACTCAATTATGAAATCCAAGTCAAATATAGACCATCTCTGCCCGACAATATTAAATATTGGAAAGTTTTTTAAGATGATGATGAGCTTAGTAGATTTCTCCAGGTGGTAGATGAATTTTTTGATACTCATATTGACCAGAAAAATCAAAATATAGAGGAATCCAAGAAGCCTAAGCTAAAAAGAAAAATGGGACAGCATGATATCGTTCAGCTGCCCAACAATTATATACCTCGGGGTTTGGTGCCTCTTGAGAAGCTTTTCGATCATAACGATGTCCCCTACAAACCTGATAAGAAGGAGAAAGATCCTGTTGTCCATGAGCACAATATAGGAAACCAAAATCATCCTAAGTTCATAAATCTGTCCGCCAAATTAACCATTGATCAGAGGTCTGAATATTGCAGCATTATGAAGGAATTCGCTGATGTTTTTGCTTGGAAATACAGTGATCTGAAAACCTATGACCCTGAGGTCATTCAACATAAGATTCCCCTCGAGAAAGACACCATCCATTTCAAATAGAAACCGAGACCTATCAATCCTCTCCTATTTCCTGTAATTGAAAGAGAAATCAGAAAGCTTCTTGATGCCAAAATTATAATCCCTTTAATATAGTCTAAATGGATTACAAATCTAGTGATAGTGGGAAAGAAAAATGGTGAGATCAGGTTATGTGTTGACTTTAGAAATATAAATAAATGCTTAAAGAAAGACAACTATTCCCTACCCAAGATGGAACATTTGCTGCAAAGAATTTCAGGGGCCACTGTCATGTCTTTCCTAGATGGTTTCTCAGGCTATAACCAGATTTATGTACATCCTGATGACCAAGAAAAAACTGCCTTTACTACTCCTTGGGGTACCTTCATGTACGCCAAGATGCCTTTCAGATTGATGAATGTCGGGGCCACTTTTCAGAGGGCCATGGACATAGCTTTTGTGGGAGAAAAGGACAAGTTTGTCCTCATCTATCTTGATGACATCACATTTTATTCCAGCAGCCATGAAGAGCACCTGAAGCATATTAAAAGAGTATTTATGAAGTGTAGACAGTTCGGGATTTCATTGAACCCCAAAAAGTCCCATTTTTCTCTCAAGAAGGGCAAGCTCCTAGGCCACATCATTTCAGCAGAAGGTGTCAAAATTGATCCAGCTCAGGTGGAAGCAATTCAGAGGTTGTCCATACCAAGGTCAAAGAAGGATATCCAATCTCTACTCGGTAAGATAAATTTTGTCAGAAGATTTATTCCAAATTTCGTTGAGTTAGTGAAACACATAACTTCTATGCTAAAAAAGGGATCCAAGATAAAGTGGACAGACAATGCAAGAAGTTCATTTCAGGATATCAAACAAGCTATCATGGAATCCCCCCCACTCTAATCACTCCAGATTACACCAAGAACTTCTATATTTTTTGCTTTGCTTCCTATGACATGGTGGCAACAGTCTTGTTACAAAAAGATGATGAAAGTCTTGATCAGCCAGTGGCCTTTTTCAGGAAAACACTCAGAGACGCTGAACTAAGGTATGATCCTATAGAAAAACAAGTTTATGCTCTCATTAAGTCATTAAAAGCTTTCAAAATTTATATCCTCCATGCAAAGGTTATCGCCTATGTTCCTTCATCCTCTGTGAAGGATGTTTTGACTCAGCCTGATATTGATGGAAAGAGAGCTAAACAGATTGCAAAGCTAATCAAGTTCGACATAGAAGTGAAGCCCACTAAGCTGGTAAAAGGCCAAGGCCTTGCCAAGCTTTTGACGAAAGAAAACTATGATCTTTTGGACATAAATTTCATTGGGGAAAATTCAACAAGTTTGTAGACAAAGGTAGTAGCGGAAGGACAACATAACAACCAACATGTGGCCGAGCATTTGTTTTCATGTGAGTGGTATTCAAGTATTATTCATTTTTTACAGAAGTTGGAAGTTCCTCCTGAACTTAGCATGACTCAAGCCCGAGCCCTTAAGCTCAGAGCAATTAAATTTTGCATTTATAATAATCTTTTGTATTGGAAAGATCCTGTTGGTTTACTACTAAGATGTTTAGACAAAGAAGAGTCAGTTGAAGTCATACATCAGTTTCACTCAAGTATCTGTGGAGGCCACCATTACTAGAAGACCACAACTCATAAGATTTTAAGGGTTGGGTACTATTGGCCTTTTCTTTTTTCAGATGTGTGCGCCTTTGTGAAATCTTGTGATAAATGTCAAAGATTCACAGGAAAACAACAACTAAAATCTCTGCCCCTGGGACCTATTGTAGTGAATGGTCCTTTTTAGCAGTGGGGTTTAGATTCTATAGGCGAGATTAATCCTTCATCTAGTCGTCAGCATAAATGGATCTTGGTAGCCACTGACTATTTTACAAAATGGATAGAGGCAATCCCCACCAGAAATGCCACTCATCAGGTCGTCGTGAAATTTCTTTACGAGAACATCCTGAGCAGATTCGGTTGCCCAAAAAGGCTAGTAACAGATAATGCAACAGCTTTCAAAGCCGATGCATTGGTTGACATGTGTAAATCAATAGGTATTCAATTGGTACATTCTACTCCCTACTACCCTCAAGGTAATGGCCTTGCAGAGTCGTCCAATAAGAGTCTAATCAGAATCATTAAAAAGATGTTGTGGGAGAATCAAAAGAGTTGGGATTCCAAACTAAAGTTTTCTCTTTGGGGAGACAGAGTAACTAACAAGAAATCCATAGGAACTTCTCCCTTCAAACTGGTCTATGGTACTGATGCCATTTTCCCTATTCAGCTAGTTTTACCAGTGGCTAAATTTTTTCAGGAAGAGCAAACCGAATCAAATGATATGGTAAGAAGAATGCCCGACTTGGTAGAATTGCAGCAGGTCAGAGAACAACTGGTGGATAAATCAAAGGCTCATCAAAAGAGGATCAAGGACACTTTTGACAGAAAGGCAAAGGTGGATGATTTTCAGGTTGGTGACTGGGTTCTGAAATGGGACGCCCTCAGACAAGATAAAGGCAAACACGACAAGTTTAACTCTTTGTGGACCGGTCCTTTCATGATAACTCAAGTACATCACAACAACACCTTCATTCTGCAAAGTCTGGGAGGTGAAGAAATGTTTGGTGGCCCAGTTAACGGGCGTTTTCTGAAACTCTATTTTTTCTAAGGCTTTGGAGCCTTGTCATTGTAATTTTATTTTTTTAGCTTGTGTTTTTACATAATAACTCCATGCCCAATGGAAACACTAGTAGATAGTTTTAAATTTTATTTTCTCAGGAAAGGCATTGGTTCTGTGGTTCTTGAAACCTCACAAGGAGGCTTTCACCCCCAATAGGAGCCAGTGTTATCTCCTCAAATAAATTAATCAAGATTTTTCATTTTAGGTGATAGGGAGTCTTTTAAAAAGGTACTTTTTAAATTTTTAAAGGTTCGTTTTTCGAAACTTTACCAATGTAATAAAGTTTAAATAAAAGTTCATTTAATTTTTGTTTGATCTAATTCAAATCTTAGGTTTCAGTGGCTTAGGCGAACACATTGAATGTTCATTAGCCACCGAAATCCTTAGCTTTCAGAAGCTTAAATAAAGGAATCCAGGGCCATTTTAGCCATCGAAATCGTTGAAGCAGTTAAAGACCAAGCACGTCCTATCACACGTTTCAAATGACGGGTTCGACGTTACCATGATTGCACAAGCCACCGAAAGGACTGGAGAAAGAACCGTTCACGACCGAAAAGCTGATCCCACTATGATATGAGAGAATCTTTCCAGATCGCTATATCATTAAGTCATGCGCTGATGTACTTCCCATTGATTTCAGTTGTTCGCCATGACTGTTGCAAATCATCAACCATTTCACTGCACTCCTTGCAATTAGTGCCACGTTCAAAATCTCACCCCAGTTATCTTAATTTTATCTCAGCCGAGCCGATTTTCGCTAAGTTTACGCAGTGTAACTCTTCCTGAAATCCACTCTTTCGATCACAGGTGTGCGAAAACATCGTGGCAAATGAAGAAAGGAACGTCGATGTTGAGGAAGGAGCTCAACGATATCAGTTACCTGGAATCACATCTCGAGGTATGCCAAATGTTCAAGGATGCAGGGTGTTACAATTTTTGCAAAAAATTACAGAGTTTACATCAACAGGTGGCAGAGGCTTTCGCTCTCAATTTCGATGGAAAGAAAACAATCATCGGCTGGGATGAATTTGAGATTGATGAAGCCCTCATAGCTGAAGTCACAGAGCTTCCCACGACTGGAGAGAAATGGTTTAAAACCACTGTCGTTAAGAATGTTGAATTCAGGACCTATTTAAAACCAGAACACAGGGGTTTGATTTGGAAGAAAGATATTCCTATATCTTTCCTTGAAGAGAAATGGCAGCAGTTATTGAAAGCTATAATGGTTTATATAACCTGTGAAGGGCGATACAACAGGGTGATGATTTATCATTTCAAACTTATCAACCATTTGGCAGGTAGAAACCCACTTAATCTGCCCTATTTCCTCCACCGAAGCTTATTCAAGATGGCTCATCAAGTCAAAGCCAAACCTTGTCAAGTTGCAGGTAGATTATCCCACCATAGTTTAATCAAACTATTGGTTTGTGAGTTGTTGCAAAGAAAAGGTATAGAATGGAACTACTTCTTTTTCTGGAATGATTTCCAGACTGAGGTTCAACCAGAGGGCAAAAAGAGTCCTCATTCCAAGAAATCCTCCACTCCCAGAAGTGG
Source organism: Picea engelmannii (assembly GCA_009831015.1). Taxonomy (NCBI): domain Eukaryota; kingdom Viridiplantae; phylum Streptophyta; class Pinopsida; order Pinales; family Pinaceae; genus Picea; species Picea engelmannii. The sequence goes on along the minus strand of ML806482.1, from coordinate 319,854 downwards.
AAAGAGGAGGAGAAGGGCTATCTCTCCAATCCCAGTCAATCAACCCTCTCCTTCCTCTAAGCTGGGCAAAATGAAGAAAAAATTGAATTTTAACAGTGAAGAAGAAGAGGCCAAAGAATTCCCAGTGAACAAAAACATTCTCAATCTTCCTTACACAGACTCAGAAGATGAAGAGCAACAGTTGGAAATAGGGCATGAGGATTCAGTTACCACAGGGCGTGACAATTTTGCTTTTGTGGATATATACACAACAATTTATGAGAACCTTCCATCACCTACACCCCGAGAAGAACAAGAGCCACAAATTGCAGAGGCCTCATCTAGCAAACGAGTGAAGCAGAATAAATCAAAAGAAATCAAGAAGCTTAAGAAGAAGCTAGTCGAGCAAGAAGTGCTTGAAAGGGTAATAAAAATCAGGTATGAAACCCTATCAAAAAAATTTGCAGAAAGCAACTCAGCTTTGGAAAGACTAGCCCATGAAAGCATAAAGGAGAAGAAAAAGAAAAACAAGATTGTAAAGGACTACAACAACTTATGGAGAGTAGCTCAGGGTTTGAAGAAAAAGGTCAGGGCTTTGAGGAAAAAAACAATTTCTTCAAAACACCAAGCTCATGCTTCCCTTGAGACCCTTGCAGAGGTGGCAGTTCAGTGCAATGAACCAGAAGCAGCCAGTAACCCTACAAATTTTGAGCAAGATACAGAAGCCTAAAAAGATCAGTCCTGAGGCGTTTTTGAGCTGAGACAAGGGTATTTTTGAAATTTTGATAATCTCAGGTTTCGGTGGCTTAGGCGAACATATCAATTGTTCATTAGCCACCGAAAGCAGAGCTTTCGGTAACTAATCAGCCCGAATTCTATTTTCTCTAGCTACCGAAAACACTGATAAGGCAGAAAGCTAATGTTTTTGCACAGATCCAAGTTTTTCTTGTTCGAAAGACTCAAAAATGGTTATAATCGATGGAAGATAATTAATGACATATCAATCAAGAGTTTATTTTGGTTTTGGAAATGCTTTAAAAGACAAAAAAGGTAAACAATGGTTAACTATTGTCAAGGAGATAAGACTGTTGACTGTCAACAGGTGTCAAGTTTGACTCCTTCCATATCACATGAGATCCAACAGCCTCGAAAGGCTTAGTACACCTGCCAAGAATCTGAAGAACATAAGATAAGTCGAGAAGTTGGATTGATCTAGTCCACTTAGGCCAATTATCGAGTTTTTATTTTTGGCAAAATTTGATCCAGTAATCTAGGATCTGAAAACTGTTTGTAAAAGGCTATAAAGCCAAGAACATTTGATGAACACAAGGTTCGATTTTGAGTTCTATAATCTACTGTTGTTGTATAAAGGACACTTTCTTTAATATATTAAGTCTGCAAGCTTCTTTCATTTGTTATTGTCAGACTCTCCTTCATCTTTGTCTATGCATATGAGTTGAAATCGTTCTTTTGTCTATGTTTAATGGTCCCATGGTAACTGTCATCTTACTTTTGACTGTTAAGCAAGAATAATAAGCATCTTTGGCTAGTTTGTTGACCCATCATATATATTGCCTATGTATGTTCTGGTTAACTGATTGGTTTTTTTATCCATTTGTTTTACAAACCTATCTGATAATAGCTCCTGAAGGCCTTGTATTGCAAGAATATAGCTAGACCGTCTTGAAGATACAATCCAATGATTAAAATATTCATCTTGATCCAAACCCACACCTATTATTGAGAAAATAGTTACCAAAAATATTAAGTTACCAGGCATCTCTGATATACAACCTAAGAGAGTTTACTGGAGTGATAACACATACTATTCCTCGAAAATTGAAGCAATGTGATGCTTGTATCCTCGGAAAGGATAACAAATAATCATTTCATGATTCTACTAAGAGAACATGTAGAAATTTTGAATTGATTCATTATGATTTGTGTGTCCCTATGCTCATTACTTTTACAAATGGCAATAAACATATCATGTATTTTATTGATGATTGCACCAGGATATGTTGGATGTACTTTATGAAAGAAAAACCATAAGATTTTGAAACTTTTCAAAAATTTCATGTATGGATTAAAAATGAAGCTCGGTCTCATATTGGCTCTCTTCGCACTGATAATGGAAGAGGATATACATCTAACGAATTTGAAAGCTACCTTTGCAAACATGAGATCAAACATCAAGCAACATTTCCATATAATCCTCAACGTAGCGGTGTAGTTGAAAGAATGAACATGACTCTCTTAAATATTGGTCGTTCGACGAAATTTTTCAAGAATCTAAATTTGATGTTTTGGGTTGTTGTTGTTCTATGTGCAGCTTATGTGAAAAACATGTGTCCATCTCGTGCTCTTGAAAACAAGACTCCTTATGAAATGTGGTATGGTCACATTCATTCGGCAAGGCATCTCAAGGTATTTGGTTCCACCTACTATGCCTTGATACCTAAGGAGCAAAGAAGCAAGTATGAAGCAACAAGTCGGAAGTGCATATTATTGGGGTACTCAAATATCTCCAAGGGATATCATCTTTATGACGAGGAAAACAAGAATTTCATCCTTTCCAAAGATGTAATCTTTGTTGAATCCTCCAAGAAGGACAAAACTATTGAGAGGCAGCTTGATCGTCTAGATAGATTCACTCGTGTAAAGAGATATCATGAATTTCATAACAAGATTCAAAAGCTTGAAGGGGGGATCCCTATCTTGGGTCAATCTATGGAATCTCTTTTTTCTTTTGAAGCACCATCTCCCTCTCATGAAGAAGTTCCAACCACTTCATTAGAACCTGAAGTTCATTTGGATGATGTGATCTAGAGGATTGAAAAGTTGAGTCTTGATGAGAACTCGGCACCATCTCAATCAACTGAGCAAACTAGACTATCTCATAAAGGTCCACCAAAATGGATCATAAGAACACTTGCAAGTGTTCATCACGATGACGTCGGAAAGACAGGAACCAAAATTTCATCAAGACAAGATGGAGGTGATGTAGATGACATGGATGTTTCCTATGATTATGAGTTAAATTTATCTACTAACTTTGAATTGCCTTCCTTTGAAGAAGCCACTTCTCATGGTGAATGGAAATAAGCCATGCAAAAGGAATATGATGCTCTCATCAAGAATGGGACATGGAAGTTGTTGGGTCCTCCATGCGAAACCAAACCAATCGGCTACAAGTGGGTATTCAAGAACAAGTACAAATCATATAGCTCACTTGAAAATCACAAAGCAAGGCTCATGGAAAAAGGATCTGCAAAGAAAGAAGGTGTTGACTATGAGGAGACTTTTGACCCCATAGAAAAATGGGCTACCATCCATACTCTATTTTTCGTGGCAACACATAATGGATGGAAAATTCATCAAATGGATGTGAAGACTACTTTCTTAAATGGAGACTTTAAAGAGAATGTTCTCATGTCTCAACCATAAGGCTTTGTCGTGAAGGGACAATAATAGAAAGTATGCAAGCTCATCAAATCCTTATATGGCTTGAAACAAGCACCGCGGGCATGATATGAAAAACTAACTGAGCATCTTCTGAAAATGAATTTCAAGCACTACAATCTTCATGATGCAACTATGTTTGTTAGAAGGTTGGCAAAATTGTTGTATATCTTGTAGTATATGTAGATGATCTGTTGATAACATGGAACAATGAAAGCTACATTACATTCACAATAAAGAGTTGAAGAAAGGATTTGAAGTGATATATTTGGGACATCTTCACTATTATTTGGGCATTAAGGTAATTCAAAATACAAAGTACATATTCATCTTCCAGAAGAAGTACATTGGAGAATTGTTGAACAAGTTTGACATGGTTGAGTGTAATCTTGTTTCTACTCCAATGGAACAAAATTTGAAACTCACATAAAAAGAAGGGAATGAATTTGAGGATGCAATGAGTATAGACAATAGTTGGGAAATCTTATCTATATTACTATCAACAGACCAAATATTTCATTTGTTGTTGGGATTCTCTCCAGGTTCATGCAAAATTCTAGTGAAGGACATTGGTCCGCTGCAAAAAGAGTTCAAAAATACTTGAAGGGAAATCAAGATTTTGGACTCAAATACTCTGAGGTGGATGTCTTCAACCTGATCGGATATTCTTAATCAAATGTCGTTGGGGATAAGAAAAATGGAGTATCAACTTCACGCTATCTCATGAGTCTTGGATCAACAGTTGTCTCTTGGAGATCATCCAAACAATCAGTTCCAACATATTCCACAATAGAGACAAAATATGTGGCAACTGTAGAAGCAACGAAAGAGATTGTGTGGCTTAGGAAAATATTTGAATATTTGGAAGAGAAACAAGTTAATTCTACTCCTCTTCTAGTTGATAATATGATTAAGATTGGATCATTGTATTATTTTTCATCTATCTCGATGCTTTTAGAGTGGAAAAATTTGGAGGAATCAACTTGAAGGATCATTTTAATGGTAGGTCCCAGTTTGGAAAATTGGGGTTTGAAACCTTCCAGAGCCATTTTGAGGCATCACACGACATTTTTGGGGGTTGAAACTTTCATAGCAATAGTTTGGACACTGTGACACTCTTCTCCACATCAATACCTTTCCAATGGTGCAAAAATCTCTTCAAATGGAGCTCGTATGAAAAAGTTATGTCTTTCGCAAGTTGACCTGCCATGTTGACCACCATGGTACGAGAGGATGCCATGTCAACCCCTGTTACTCATGCACATGGGGCTAGAGTATGGCTATTAGGCTATGTTAAATACCGGACCGCAAGGAGGAGAAGGGATTCCATTCTATGTTATTTTATTTTGTTCAATAGCATAGCAAAACAAATGAGAATGTGAAATTAGAGAGCATAACAGAGGGAGTTGATGTTCTATAGCATCCTAACATGCCACAAGTCTAAAGTAAATCCATAGAGAGTGTATTCTCCTTTGTACTTACATTATTTCTAGACCAAAGAAAAGAGAGGAAAGCAACCTCACCTTCTAGCTAGATTTTCCCCTGTAAGGGTTTCCCAAAGTAAATCTTTGTGTTATTTTGTGGATGGTGTGTGATTGTATTTTACTATTCTCTATTTTCCACATTTTTATCTATTTCATGCATAAGCAAAAAATCAATAACTAAAGATTCTAGAATCCAAAGAGATCCAGGAGGATCTGGAATGCTCAAAGAGATCCAGGAGGATCCAAGAATCCTCAAAAATTGATTTTCTCAAATGCTCTTGAAAATGACTGCATTTCATAGATCTCAACGAGATATTTCTAATGCAATTTGAACGGGCTCAAACGAATTTCGTATGAGAAAGTTATGGCCGTTTGAATTTTGGCAAAAACAAGCAAAATGGGGGTGCCACATGGCAGGCCCACAGGCTGCCACATGGCATGTATGTACAGGTCATACAACTGGAAGGATGATGTCATGATGACATCAAAAGGATGATGTAGCAGCACGATAAGCTCCCACATGTCACTCATTTTTACATTTTCAAGCACGCACGTGGACTAATAAAAATGTGTCAGATGTCATCCATACGGATGACGTGACAGGTGGCACGTACAGTCAGCATCCGTACGTTGACGTGGAAATGAATGGGAAGTAACATGGCAGTACCAACAAGCATCACGTGGCATGACCGTACATTATAGTTGGTAGGTGACATGGCATACTCGGTGGCATGGGGTGACGTGGACCAATCACTGGCTGCCATGTGGCAAGCCTGGATTGGCCAATAACATTTCAAGGCTCAAATTTCAATGGTGGTCAATTCATTGGTTTGAACCAGGAACCTTCGGGATATATTCTTGGAGCTTTAACCGTGTTAATTCATGACATTTAATTAGTTTTATACTTGGGGAATCGACAACTCGCAGTTCTCGTACTCGCGTGACACGGGGTCGATCCCTGTCGGCTACCACTATAACCCCAGGTGCTCCACGCAGCCCACAAGAATGGAGCACAAGTAAATCAGGGTGAGAATCGAACTTGAGACCTCCTTTTTACAAATTTCCTTCCATTTACACGATACTTGCCAATCGGGCTACACCCCTGCGGGCGTAAATTTAATTTTAGTTGTAAAGTGCCAACAAAATTAGATCCGGTTTTTGGCCTATATAAACTCAGCGCCTGAACTTCTTACGACATGGGAATTCATGTCACGGATGGTTTCCTCGATTCGCATTCAAGAAGTGTCCCTAGTTTTGGGTTTGTCTCGTTTTGCGTGCTATTGAGTTCTTTGAGAGAAGTATAGAGTGTTTATACTGTTTTTTCTCGGAATTTCGAGGGGAATTTGATGGTGATGTTGTTTTTTTGCAAAAGTGTTGTGTATGAAAGTATTAGTCCAGATTTTCCTGCATGAGACCCATAGTTTCGTTATGCGTGTAAAAGGGGCTTTTGGGGTACATGTTCAGAACATAATCAAGTTTATACTCATTTTTCTCAGAATTTCGAGAGGAATTTAGTGGTGACCTATGTTTCTTGGATTGAGCAACATAATTGAAGGGTGTCTTCAAAAACTTGGTATTGGTAAGTCCATTCATTGTAATATTGGCATTTGAGCATTAAAGAGCGGTCTCACTGATTGAAAAGGGACCCGGAGACATAGCCCAAGATGGGTGAACTTCGTTAACAAATTGTTTATGTGCAATTTGAATTATTGTCGATCTTACTTTACTTCATTTCAACATTTTATTTTCGCAATTTATTCATCAGTGTTATGGAAGTTTATGAATAAGTAAGACATTCACATGTTATTTGTAAATAGTCAAAGACGATCTTCATTTTCCGAATCTGGTCGGATGTTTATGTGTATTTAAGAAATAATTGACATCTAAAGATTTTCGGATCACGAAGGAATTTAAATTTCATAATGTAGATTTCCGTTTTATTTATCAGATTTGTTATGATGAACTGTTCTAGTTGAATATCTGTGAAAGTTTAGAGATCGTACTTATGCAATCAAGTTGGCCAGGAATCTCAAATTCCATGATCGAAATAAGCACATAAGCACACAATATCACCCGATTCGATATCATGTAGAGGCCAAGACTATTCAGTTGAGACATTGTTCCACGAATGAGCAAATTGAGGACATCTTCACCAAAGCACCTAAAAGAGAAAAAATTTAAAATTCATAATGATGCTTGGACTCACAAACACCCCTTCGAATTAAGGGAAGGAATGTTGAACACATAATCCTTGGGATTGCATTACCTATGTAAATAAGATTGTAAATATGAAGAGACGAAGATGATAGGAAGAGTCACACAAAAGATGAATAGCAATCATCAGTCATAAATGTATTTATGGACATTTCTGTTAATGCAATGAACCAAGTGTGGAGTTACACATTATGTCATACCTGGCCTAAAAATTTGTCCCATTAAAAGGGCACCAGTATACATGTGTAGTCATGTTCCCAATTAAACTCATTCAAGGTATATCAAGAGTCATGCACATTAACCTTGTAGTGTACTTAATCAATAAAAACAATGAATTAAAATACATATGGCCCACATCAAAGTAAAATAGGAGAAACAAGGATATTGAACCTGTAGAATAATAACTCTTATATTTATAATCCAGAAAGAGAGGAATGTTTGTGAGACTCTTCAAGGAGGCAACCTCCAAATGACTAGAGCTCCAATACAATGAAAATGTTAGAAATATTATTTTCATTGATCTCAAATGTAAAACACAGGGGGAGACTACATATGTCCAAGATAAAGATTGCAAGATGGGAATTGTTGGAATTTTGTTGGGGGGATTTTTTATGCTTAGTTTGGATACCCTATATTTGAAGGAATTTTTACTCTAAATACCTAGCTCATATGGGAGCATAGGTTATATTGTTGGAAAGCTTATTCCAAGAAATTTCCAACGGTATATGGCACTCCCTCTAACTCCTTGGGAACGAGGAGATATGAATTTTTTTGTCAGACAACCCAGCCAAAAAGTTCAGGTCAGCCCATCCAGTCTTTACAGGTCGTCCCTAAAAGTGAGCACAAAAACACTATAAATACAGGATAGATGTTCACATTTGAAGAGCCTTCAAGCAAGCAGATCAAGTCTGAGGTGTGCATAAGAGATATGAGGTGTGCAAGAGAGGATGGAGAGTATTCTTGGGGTCTAAAGGTGTGCAATATGAGTTTTATTGTAGTTTTAAGGGTATGCCATGAAGGAGTAAGGTCTATGGTGTTGAAAAGTGAGTTGTTTTGAGGTTGTGATGCTACAGTCTAGGATTATACTACGAGAATGATGCTACAAGGTTCGCTAGGGCATGAAGGCTAAATCTGACAAAGGTTTGAATCTATGTATGGGGTATGAAGCAAAGAGAGACAATGGAGCATGAAAGTTAAGGGTATGATGATGTTATAAAATACATGAAGTATGAAGCATGCAGGTGAAGTCAAAATTACTCTGTGTGTGAAGATCTTATGTTTGTGCCTATACGTGTCTTACTGAGTTGGTGCTCAACTGAGGAGATTGGTGTCTCTAGTAGGTTGGTGTCTACACAATATCTTGTTGAGTTGGTGCTCAGTCGAGGAGATTGATGTCTCGAGTAGGTTGGTGCTTACAAACATTTATAAAGTTAAGTTTCTATGGTTTTCTCCTGCAAGGGTTTCCACGTTAAACTCTATGCATTGCAATTTGAGTTTATATGTGCTAATGAATGATTGATGGTGTATTTTCTAATAAATGATTGATGAATGGTTAAATAAAGTAAACAAAATCTTATAATGATTCACACACCCCTCTTAGTATAAGCATAAGTTCAACGATTGCTATCAGAGCAGGTTCCTTAAGAAATAGTCTAACCGCTAGAAGGTAGATCTCAGGAGCACGCATGGCCAGTCAAGAAGGTTTCTCCACAAACATGGCTCCATTGTTTGACGGAATAAACTATGAATTCTCGAGTATAAGGATGCAAAATTATATAATGGCTCTTGGGTTTGATATATGGCAATCAGTCGTGACTAGGTATACAACCCCAAAAACTCCACCAACAAACAATGTTGGGAAGAAGGTTAGTAAACATAATGCAAAAGCCATGAATGTTATCTTGTGTGGTCTATCAGAACCAATATTTGTCAAGGTGATGCATTGTGAATCAACAAAAGATATTTGGGACAAACTTGAAAACATCTATGAAGGCGATGACAAGGTGAAGAAGGAAAAACTCCAAGCTCATAGAAGATAGTTCGAGAGTTTGAAAATGAAAGACAAATAAAATGTTGCAGCTTGTTTCCTTTGAGCAGATGAAATTGTCAACACCACCAGATGACTTGGTGAGAAGGTTAAAGAACCAATGATTTTGAAAAAGGTGCTAAGGTCTCTCCCCTTAAGATTTGATGCTAAGGTCTTTGCGATTAAAGAAATGAAGGATATTGAAAATTTGACGATGGATGAGTTGCATGGGATTCTCACTACATATGAGATGAGGACAAAAAAAGAAAAGCCAAAACATAAAGAAGCATCTTACAAAGCATCAAAGAAGACAAAATGACACAAATTATGTGATTGTTCTAGCCATGAATTAGATACAAAAGAAACACGATTTGTGAGACAGTTAAAAAGAGGATTTGGTTATAAATACAAAGGTAAGTTACCCTTCAAATGTTTTAATTGTGGTAGAGTAGGAAATTTCGCTGCTAAATGTCTATATGAAAATAAAGAAGATAGTGATGATGAGAACAGTAATGATAAAGAAGAACATAATAATAAAAGCAAACCTTACAGACACAAAAGAGGAAAATATACTAAGAAGAAGATTTTTTACTCTAGAGAGGACAATAGCTCGTCTGAAGAAAGTGATGGATGTTGGGCCCTTTGTTTTTGGTTTGGAGTTGCGCAAGAAGGACTACAGTGCCAGTTTTGGTCAAACACGAGTTGCGCAAGCTACAGAAGAAGCTAGACAGTGGAGCAAGTAAAGAAACAAAAATTGATTGCGAAAAGGGATAGCGCAACGCCAACAAGGCAAAAGCAGTTACAGCAGAACAAGAACAAGAAAGCATGTGGAGCCCAAAGCCAAAAGATCCCACTCAGCCTATATATGAGATGCATATTATTGTAAAAGGGTTGGGATTTTGATGTTATTGTTGGGTATGGTTGGGTGTAGTTGCTTGTCTATAGAGTTTTGTCATAGATGTTATAGAGAGCACAGTCAGAGAAAGGGTTATGTGACTGTAACTTGTATACATTTTGGGGAAAAGGGTAATTAGATCTTTGACATGATTCCAGAGCCAGAAGCTTGTAATAGAGTGTTGATTGGTATCTCCGAGAAGCTCTGTTGATAATATAGAAAGAAGGACCTAAAATTTTGAAATTACTGTGTCATTCTATGTGCATGCTTATGAATTGTCTCCTTACAGTACTTCTTTATGCTTGATAAGTTTAATATGTTGTCTTTATGTACAAATGCTTTCGCAACTTGAGTATCTTTATTTCCAGTATGAACGTATTCAGATCTGTTCTATGGTTAGCCTATCTTGCGCAAGATCATGGTGAATCTTGAGGATTCTGGAACCCACCTAAGTATTCTCTTTTCCCTTCCCTATCTTTCTATCTTGGTTGTGCTTCGGGTGAGACTTCTTCTCTTTGGAGGAGATGAAAATGCCAGCACTCTAGACTACCCGGTGCCTTTTGTTAGTAACCTGAGAAGGACCCTGGTCTGATCAATTCCGTGCCAACAAAATGGTTTCGTTGTCAAACCTACGTTAAAAGGGAAATTATAGGGAGAATACTTCTGCAGATTCACAGATCCAATATTCACCAGTGGTGGGAGAGAAATTGTGACACCTTGATATGGAAAGAAGTGGAGCCGAGACGAAAATCTGTGAAAGATACAGGGGAGGTAGTCTTTTAATCAGAAATATTGAGTGACCAGTACGAGATATTCTGGGTTAGTTTCCCGGAAGAACTTTTCCACTGGATAGATAGGCTCCAAGAAGCTCCGGAATTCCAAGAACGAGTAAAGAAGACGTGCGCTTGGGATACAAAAAAGATCGCAACACTTCATCAGTTGGATCATCCAGTAACGCGAGCGATAGATTTCTGGGTCAATACCACATTAGAAGGATACATTATCGAGTTTGCATCTAAGAACCACCAATCATTTTCACGGGCAGAAGCAGATTTCAAGAAAGACGCAAGGGGAAGACTATTGAGAGAAATTCTCGTGTGGATTAGGGTTTTCTTGATGGAGGAGGGGATGTTGACTATGTCCCCGACTAAGATGGCATCATAAACACCCTCTCTTGGGGTGGGGTGAGTTTGGGGTGGAATCATGGTCTGAGAGAGGGGAGAGGATTCTTTGACAAATGAGGGAGAAACAAGAAATGGACTCAAGAGATGAGAAAGCCTTGAAAAGAGCCGCCATAGTTGAGAAGTGGTGGCGCGGTAAGATAAAGAAAGCAGTAAAATATTCCAAGAAGTTGCAGAAATAAGTCGGACTAGGAGAAGTAGAGGAAGGACAGATGGAAGAGTTGCGAAAGATGAGAAGACATGAAAGACTGGCCAGTCAAAGATTAAGTGAGAGAGAAGTGCAAAGAGAAAGAAGTCGCCAGGAGAGTGGACAAGGAGAAGAAGGTGTAGAAGCACGGGAAGAGGAAGCTGACATGGATCTTGAAGAAGAAAGAGAATATTTAGCCCCAATGCCAGGAAAGATCAGGAATCCAGTTGAAGAGACCGCTCCAAAGGATGAGAACGAGACCCCCCAGATCAAAGAAAATCGCCCCGAAGCCAGTGGCACCAGCCCCGAATCACCCATACCCCAAGTGTCTTCTATACAAGTGGTAAATTTTATACTACCTTCTTATGTTATTCATATTCCATTACAGTTAGTTAGTTAGTCACATCCGAGAAGCGCAGATACTGGGAGGATATTGGGATCCCCTGGTAGATTGCAACCAGGATCGTTAGGCTTTATATTGGTAGGAGCAGTAAGATCAACAATGGTTGGTAATGTGGGAGGTTCGATTGCTCAATATCCAGAATTATGGGTAAGGGAGACGAGGATGTTGAGAACATTTGGTTCTTATGCAAAGCAATCTAGAGGTCCAGAGGGACTCTGGATGCGAATAAAGTGGTTGATTTCCAGACTACCTTGAGAGGCAGTGCTCTCAAATGGTACATGAAGGCCATTGAGCAAGGAGTACCAAGAGTGCAAGGTCAAGCGTTCACACTGGACCAAGTACAGACAAAGTTCATAGCGGAATTTAAGCTACCTCAGTCAGAACAACAAGCTTTGTCCGAGTTGCGCGAAATTCAACAAAGGGAAGGTGAATCGGCCTGGGAATATAGCCAGAAGTTCAAAGATGTTATAGGGATGTTAGCACATTCGATCCATGAAGAAAATTAAAGAGAATGGTATATCAATGGACTTCTACCTCCTACATGGATTATGTTAACGCAACAACGGATAGCCACTTTGACAGATGCCTTGGAACAATCAATGAATATTGAAGCCATGGAAGGATATCCGGGGAGCCTGAGAGTGACTTGACCTCCAGCAGATGCAAATTTGGCTCAACTACAAGGGAAAATATCAACGCTTACAAAGAATATTCAAGAATTGACAATACCCAGACCAGGACGACCATAATTCTGGTGTACCAGATGTTATACAGAAGGACATCTGGTGAATGAATGTCCATGAATGAGGGGAATGAGACCTCCTCAGAATCCGATGGGACGATCACCAAGACCCACGGGAGGATTTGCGCAATTATCTGTGAATTTACCATTCCACACCCCAACCCCATATCATGCTTTTCCAGGTAATCAAACAACTCCATCAGTTGAGTATTGCAAGATTTGTCGAATCCATGGGCATGGGCCAAGACAATGCCTCATTATTCAGAACTATTCAACAATACCGAACACTGTGCACTGTGATTTTTGCACAACTACCGCACTTGCTACTAACCAGTGTAGAGATTTGGATGCACTTGCGGACAGACTGGATCGAGCATCATTTAGGGTGAATGAAACCCCTCAAGGACAGGGAAGAGGTCGAGGAGGTGGAGTTGGAGGAGACTTCTGAGGAGGAAGGATTGAGGGAAGAGGACCAAGAAGATGATAAAAATCTGATGAGCAAGGCCACATGGATAGAGATTGTCCTCACCCAAGGCGACCATGGTGCTCTCACTACAGAACCAATGGGCACACAACTGAAGAATGCCCAGAACTAATTGCAAGATGGGAAGATTAAGTACGTCAACAAGGAACTAATCTCATCAGTTCATAGATAAAGAGAGTTATTAATGGACAATTTCCAAACCTTAACATCATTACTCGAGGAGGAGCAAAGACTGGCGCAGATGCTAACAATTTACCTCAGATCCAGAAAGCACCACCTAAGGAGGACAGGTATGATCCTCAGAAACAAAAGATATTCTTTAAAAATTCCATAGAAGTATTTCAGAATATCCCTAGCCCTGAGATGCAAGAGAAACCCCCGCATCCTATTGTTTACCCTAAGATCGTGCAAGTCCATGCTTCACCCCATGTGCCCAGAAACCCTCTAGTCCCGATAAGACAACTTGAGTAGCCACAAAATGTAGTTGACCTTTGGTTTCGGTTATTTTTTGATATTCTTGGGAATGACCAGTTGACAAAAAAGTTGCGCAATGTACTGTACCTAGTTCTAGAGAATGAAGAATCTCCAGAAATGAGAATAAGGACTAATCTTCTTGAGAAGAATACTTAGAGGGTGCATAGAAGGAAAGTATGGACTGGAAAAGAGTTTAGATTAGTAGCCCAGCTAGATGAGTTTGAGATTAACGATGTTATGTTAGATCTAGGATATGATGTTAATATACTTCCTAAAAAGAGTTGGGAATCTTTAGGAAAACCCCAGTTGACATATACCCCAATCCAGCTAAGAATGGCCAATCAATATTGTATTTTTCCAATAGGAAGACTGGAGAATGTGGAAATAGATGATGCGGGAGTGAAGATTGTAGTTGATTTTGAGGTGATCAAAATTATTTGAGATAAGGACCCTTATCCTGCACTGCTTGGTATTGATTGGGCTTATGGAAACTATGCGATGATTGACCTAAAGAAAGACACCATGAAATTTGAGACAAACAAAATAAAAGTAGTTCAACCCTTGGATCCGTATGCAGGTCCTCGATACACGGAGCCAATGGACAACAATATAGAAGGAGAAGATTTGGATCAGTTGTACACTGTAACAACAGGAACGAGAGAAGACTACATAAATCCTACTGTTGATGGATTAGTAAGTTGGAGGAGCATACAATCAGCGAACGAAGATTCAGAACTAGCATTTGATAGTTGGAAACAAGGGTCATATGAAATAGTTCCAAGGAGATGCACAATTGTCAGAGAACACCCGATATATGATGGTACCTCAGAACTTGACAATTTTCTGATCAGCATGGAAGAAAATATAGCGGAGGATCAAAGGATCTCAGTGTTGGATTTAGCCCTCCAGGACACCCCTGCCAGATGGTGGAATAATCACAAAGCCTTAATTGAGAACTGGGACGATGTGAAGCAATTTATCTGATATAGATTCCAAGATAAGGAGCAGCTGGAATCAGAGATGCGGACGGATTTCCAAGTTGCGAAATTGTTCAATGGATAGTTTGATCCTAAAGCACATATTGAACAATGCCTAAGACAGTGGCAAGTTGCGGAAATACCATCTCGCTTATGGGTTCAAGTATTTCCCCATTCACTAGGTCCAATTCCGAAAGCTTGGTACATGCATGAAGAAACCATAAGACATACCAGCGATTGGAAAACATTGGTAGATCAATTTTGCAAGGACTTCTCGTTTACAAGTAAGTACTTGGAGCTTAAAGAAGTCTTGCAAAGAATTAAAGAATTCCTTTTTACAGATACTGGTGAATGAAAATCAGACCTAGTGATATGTGCAAAGTGTTGATTTTTCATAAGCATTAGGTTAAGCATGTAGTTCATTTCAATTTCATTGTGTCTTAACCATAAACAAGAATGTTGTAGCAACCAAGATCACAAGAAGAAACACCATGCACAAGTACACAAGATATATCCTGGGAAACCCTTCTCAACAAGGAAAGAAAACCCAGCCAAATCCTTTGCTATATTCTTCAAGAGAAAGATCTTTCACCACCAAGAATGACTTAGCACACAAGAGGGTGCTTAAGCCCTATAAGACTAGCGCCCAAGAGAGGTGCGCACCTTTGCCAAAGAAAAGTACTTGCTGAAATTTCCAAAACACACAGGAAGGATATGATTCTACAATGGAGAACCATCTCCTACTTATATTAGACTTTGATGAATTAACAAGGGCATCTATTGGCACAACAAGGTCGACCTCTCTAAGTCAAATATACTTATTATTATATTTAATATTTATTATAATTAATATTAATATTATTATTACTTATTATAATTAATATTAATATTAACATTATTTATTATAATTAATATTAATATTAATATTATTTATTATAATTAATATTAATATTAATATTAATTATCTTTTTCATTTTTTATTAATCACATTAAGGTGGGGCCGACCTGTACCCTTTACATAACAATTAGGGTTACAAGTAGGTATGAATCTTGAAAAATATATATATCAAAGGATCTGATACACCCACTAGTGCTCATCCACTAGGGGCACATCCATAGGGGTGTCATAAATTAGAATCATTGCATTACACAGATGAACCAAGTCTTCACACATTCACCTGTGCTCGTCCACAAGCACGTCCACTCTACAGATCTGCTTTCCCACTGCCACCGACAGGAGAATCATTTGGAGTCATCTCGTCAACTCTGTTGCTCAGAGGAGGCCATCACATCATCTTCATTTATGTGCACATGACGATGTGCCCAACACTTTTGGGATTTCTCACATTCACCTTGTGCTCAGCCACATGCACGTCCTAACTCAACAGATCTCTTTTCCACCGGATAATCATCTGGAGTTCTTCTCTCTCACGTCATGGAGGAGGTCATCTCTACGTTCCTGGCTCTGTCTGAGGCAGGAACCTCGAACCCTTCTTAGGGGCTTTCTCTCAGGTTTGTAAGATGAGAGAAAGACTCACATAGCTACTATGTTCCACATCTCACAGGTTTGTAAGCTGGAGGATGTCTCCCATAGCTGCATTCATCAACACTCCCTCTCAGCTAGGGAGGCAATCTTCATCAAGCCAAGTCTCATACAAATGTACTATGAATTTTGTTTTTGGATAAAATCATCCATACTCCCTCTTAACTCGGAAGGCGTTCTTCACCAAGTTTATTTGGTGTAAATGTTTGCAGTCTGCTCAGGTTTAGGAAGGTACTGCAAGTCTACAATTTTCTTTTGCATCATATCTTTGATATAAGGATATTTCATCTCATCGTGTTTTGATCCATCATGAAACACTGGGTTCTCAAGGAGCTTTACACACGGCTCTTGGTCATCATCATAGGATCCATATCATAGTCAAGTAAATCTGTCAGAAGCTTGTGAAGCCACAATGTTTCGCACACTCGATGCTTATATACTCTTCGCCACAGAGTTTTGTTTTCTGTTGCATCAGGAAACCATGGCAAACTTCACGGTAGAACATCAACTGGATGTGTTCTTTCGGTCCACTGTACTTTCTGCTCAATCTGAATCGGTATATCCTGCAAACTCAGTTTCACATTGGAGGCATATCTCAGGCCATATCCAACTGTGCCTTGTATATATCTCAATACATGTTTTGTTGTTTTCTAGTGAGTTTATCTTGGTTGACTCATGAAATGACTAGGCACATTCACTGCATGGTATGAATCCATTCTGGTGTTAACCAGATACATTAGTGGTCCAATCAGCTGTGGATCAGTCTCGTCTGAATCATCATCAATCTTCTTCTTTAAATCCATCATGGTGGATTTTGCATTCCGTCACACTGAACTTCTTTAATATTTTTACTGTATATTTTCTTTGACTCGGGAAAATCTTATCGGTCCTCTATCATACTTCCTCTCCCAATAAGTAGTGCATCTTACTCGAATTCTTCATCTCGATTTCAGAAGTTAACAACGCTTTTTGAATAAGTCATCAGGATCAGGTTCTTGTCACCACACTATATAGGTTTGGATCAACAATACTCTTACTGAAACTCATCAAGAATATATCTATCTGTTATAGTTTCCAACTCATGGATGGTAGTGCGGATGGAAGTGTATCGGGTTCACTGGGTCAGGTGTCTCATCATAGAAAACTCCCTATGTTTATGAGAAACCTTTGGCTATAGATCTCGTTTTGTATTTCTTGACACTTCCATCAGCTGCATGCTTGATCTTATAGATCTACTTGGAAGTTACCACATACTTCCCTTTCTGGTCCTTGAATAATATATTATGCATCATTCTTTAAGATATACTGGTATTCTTTTGTTATGGCATCTTGCCATATCGGTTCTCTGAGACAAGGAGTCTCAGCATCAATGAAGTGGCTCATAACTGAAGGATAGCTCAAAAATCTCTTTTTCTTTCTTGGAATGTGCCTTGAGAGGCTTATATGTTTCTCTACCTCTTGCAGAGTGAGTCTAGGTAGGCATTTTACGCCTTACTGCAATATCTCTGAACATATCAACTGGATATCCTGGATAACCTGGAGTAATGTCTGTCTCCCTCTGAATTGTTGAAGGGGGAGAAGGTATTGTCTCACTGTCAATCTCCATCTGAGATTCTCTGGTTCTTTAAAAAAACCATATGTTCTTCAAGGACAACGTCTCTACTTGTCTCAATCTGTCTCTTACTAGAGATGTCTTTGAAGATTCATTGTATCCTTTCTTCCTAAAGGATCTAGCTTGGACTTCCTCTCTTTGGGTACATGAATGTATATGGTTATGTACATAGTCTTCTTCATATCTCATCTAATATGTTGCCTTCTGCAACCTTCACTATGGCTTCCTCAAGGTTATCACCTGTGACCTGAACTAGGTCAACAAAACAACAAGCAAGAATAATACTCTTTTGATAATAGTAGATAAAACAAAAAACATGAATAATCATCACAGTAGCTCCTTTAGAGCTATCGCTTGTGACATGTCTGAAGCAAAGATCAAAAGTAAGGAATACAATACAAAATGAGGTCAACACTCTTCTAGTGTTGTGATCAAACATTTCTTGATGGTAACCTGGGATCAACACAAGAAGTTTCTCCTAGAGGAGATGTTCATTGTATCTGTTACATTAAGCATTTATCTCAATACGCTCACATGCTACCAAGTATAATACTTTACAAAGATTGCTACCTAAACTATAGTGTTTACTTGTAAGGGGTAGTAATCAACATTGTCATGTGTAATTTTGAATCTTATCAACTTAATTAATCAAACCTGGAACCTGGAGTCTTGTCCTCAAGAATGAGTGTGTGTTGCTTTTCTTCCAAGTCTCCTTCACTCAAGGTGACAAGTGCTTTCTGCAAACTGTCTTTTGTACTAGGACAATATGCTATCTTGACAAAAGGTTGGGTTAGAGAATAAACTCTATGATCTCAACTTTAATCCATCTAATACTTTGACTTTAATTTTGACCAAAGGTTAGTATGATGGTCATAGATTCAACATGCAACCTAGATCAAAATAATGTCATAACAAATAGATGCATATCAGAATAGTCAAACCTAGGTTGCATTATTCCTTTGAATGTGTTGGATCTTGAGATCCTTCTGGATCTATGGCAAGAGATCCCTTCTCCTGCAAATACCATTTAAAGATTAACAGTTTAAACATATGTGAGTACATACTTATGATAGCATTTGTAGGTAGTGGCACCATTTGGTAGCAGCGGTAATAATTACCAACTCTTGAGAACTTCAAGGGTGACTGCAACTGGTACTACAACTGATACTGAAACTGCAACTTAGGGTTTTATGAGGAAACCCTAATTTTTCAAACTTCAAATTTTTAAATTTTGATCGAGGGGCTAGATGCGATGTGCTGAGGTGAGTATGTTGGTATAGTCAGATTTATGAAAATCCAAATTTTGCCCCCTCAAACTTGACCAGCGGATTTCTTGACTAATGCTTTTGTTTTCTAGTACTTCTGGTTTTCTGGTACTTCCAGTACCTCTCGTACTTCTGGTACTTCTAGTACTGGTGAAAACTATGGTTTCACTTTCTGGGAGTTCTATCCACTGAAAAGGTGTGTTGAAGGTGCCAAAGAGTTCCTTGGGCTAGGGCGCACTTTTCTAGATGGCTTTTGGGGTGAAATTCCTCTTCAATAAAAGCCCTAATTTTCTTGTACAACAATAGTGGTGTTTTTCCTTTTTTCTTGTGAAAGATGCTTCTGCAATGGGTTCTTCAAAACCTATCCTCTGATACCAAGTTGATTTTTCATAAGCATTAGGTTATGCATGTAGTTCATTTCAATTTCATCATGTCTTAACCATAAACAAGAATGTTGCAGCAACCAATATCACAAGAAGAAACACCATGCACAAGTACACAAGATATATCATGGGAAACCCTTCTCAACAAGGGAAGAAAAACCAGCCAAATCCTTTGCTATATTCTTCAAGAGAAAGACCTTTCACCACCAAGAATGACTTAGCACACAAGAGGGTGCTTAAGCCCTAGAAGACTAGCGCCCAAGAGAGGTGTGCACCTTTGCCAAAGAGAAGTACTTGAAGAAATTTCCAAAACACACAAGAAGGATATGATTCTACAATGGAGAATCATCTCCTACTTATATTAGAATTTGACCAATTAACAAGGGCATCTATTAACACAACAAGGCCAACCTCTCTAAGTCAAATATACTTATTATTATATCTATTATTTATTATAATTAATATTAATTATCTTTTACATTTATTATTAATCACATTAAGGTGGGGTCGGCCTGTACCCTTTACATAACAATTAGTGTTACAGGTAGGTTTGAATCTTGAACAATATATATATAGCAAAGGATCTGATACACCCACTAGTGCTCATCCACTAGGGGCACATCCATAGGGATGTCATAGATCTGATTCACTGCATTACACAGATGTACCAGGCCTTCACACGTTCACCTGTGCTCGTCCATAGGCACGTCCACTCTGCAGATTTGCTTTCCCACTGCCACCGATAGGAGAATCATCTGGAGTCATCTCGTCAACTCTGTTGCTCAGAGGAGGCCATCACATCATCTTCATTTCTGTTCACATGATGATGTGCCCAACACTTTTGGGATTTCTCACGTCCACCTTGTGCTCAGCCACAAGCATGTCCTAACTCAACATATCACTTTTCCATCGAATAATCATCTGGATTTCTTCTCACTCACGTCATGGAGGAGGTCATCTCTACGTTCCTAGATCCTTCTGAGGCAGGAACCTCGAACCCTTCTTAGGGGCTTTCTCTCAGGTTTGTAACCAGAGAGAAAGACTCACATAGCTGCTATGTTCCACATCTCACAGGTTTGTAAGGTGGAGGATGTCTCCCATAGCTGAATTCATCCACATAAAGCATAGCCAAGCAATTTAGTCTAACCTTCACCTCAACTTGGACAAGAGACCTATAGAATGCTATAAAATTGAGAAGGATTTGGAAATTCTAGATGATTTAGAAGAATTGAGAAACTTAACCATTAAGGAAGTAGAAGGAAGCAGAGAAATCCATAACATTATACCTAGCCAGACTGATGGTTCTTATAACTATCCATTGAAGTTGTGTAAATTCAATATAGGAACTACAGAGCAACCTAAGATAGCTATGGTAGGAGATTACTGGGATGAGCAATCTAGTTAAGAAATATATAGCCTGTTGCGAGAGTATGAGGACTTGTTCCCAAAGACATTTTCAGAGGTAAAATGGATTAAAGGAGTTATGGGAGAGATGAAAATTGAACTAAAACAAGGATAAAATCCTGTAAAACAAAGACCATATCGCCTTAACCCCAGAGTGAAAGAGAAGGTTAAGAGGGAAATAGACAAGATGTTAGAGGCTAGACTCATTTTCGCAGTGGAATACGCATAATGGGTTAGCCCAATAGTCACCCAGAGCAAGAAAGGCACATAGGATAATAGGGTTTGTGTAGACTACAAAATCCTTAATTATGCCTGTGTGCATGACCTTTTCCCAACACCTTTTACAGATGAGGTGCTAGAACAGGTTGCGGGGAAAGTATCTTACTCATTTACAGATGGATTTTTGGGGTATCACCAAGTAAGGATTGTTGAAGAGGACAAAAATAAGATGACATTCATAACAGAATGGCAATCATTTCCATACAATGTGATGCCATTCGGCCTAAAGAACGCCCCTGCAGTTTTTTCCCAGATTGTAAAAGCATCTTTCCAAGAATTTATTAACAAGTTTATAGAAGTTTATATGGATGATTGGATAGTATACAGTCTGCTCAAGGAACATGTAGCGCTACTACATCTGATGTTTGATAGATGTAGAGAATTGCAGATATCGTTGAACCTCATAAAGTGTATCTTTTGTGTGCCACATGGAAATTTGTTAGGACACATAGTATGTCGAGAAGGAGTATTGGTAGACCCAGTCAAAGTTGTGGTTATTGTGAACATTCCTCCACCTACGAGCGCTAAGCAGTTGCGTTCCACGCTGGGGCACACAGGGTACTATCGTAGGTTTATCAAAAGATATCCAAACATTACTGCACCTATGGAAAATCTACTAAAGAAGGCAGAAGTGTTCCAGTGGACCCCAAAGTGTGATACAACATTTGATATCCTGAAGGAAAAGCTCAGCACAACACCTATTTTGATATTTCGAAACTGGGAAAATGAATTTCATGTGCACATAGATGCATCAAGTATTTCCCTGGGAGCCATCTTAGTGCAACCAGTAGATGGAGCCATGGATCATCCTTTCTATTTTTCTAGCAGGAAGTTGTTGCAAGCTGAGCGCAACTATACAACCACACAAAGGGAAGGTTTAGCTATGATTTACGCTCTGCAAAAGTTTAGACATTATTTGTTAAGCTCTCATTTTAAGTTCTTGACTGATCATTTCGTGTTAAAATATCTAGGTAACAAGCATGTTCTGGAAGGAAGAATTTGTCGATGGTTGTTACTGTTTCAGGCATTTTCATTTGAGTTTATCATTAAACCTGGAAGATGCAATGTGGGGCATGATCACCTGTCTATATTAGATTTAGGAGAAAGTGGTGAATCGGTAGATGATCAACTCCCAGATGCAGACCTGTTCCGGGTTGAGGCCATACCAGAGTACCTAGAAGACATAGCAGTCTTCTTAAGTATAGGGGCCTGCCCAAAAATGTACTCCGCAACTCAAAAACATCATATGGTGGTTAGATCAGCTAACTATCAATTGATTGCAAGGAAATTGTATGAGTTGTGCTTAGATAGTATCCTCAGGAGATGTGTCTTAGATCATGAGAGATAAGACATACTGTGGGAGTGCCACAGTGGAGTTGCAGGAGGTCAAGTGGGAGGAAAGGCCACAGTGCAGAAGGTCCTACAAGCTGGATTATGATGGGCCATGTTCTTCAAGGATGCAAAGGCATATGCTAGATCTTGCAACGTTTGTCAAAGAGTGGGTAAGCCATCACGACGAGATGGATTGCCTCTTAAGCCAGTTCGATCTCTACAAGCATTTGAGAAATGGGCGGTTGACTTCATTGGGACGATCAACCCCACAACTAAGCATTCAAAGGCCAGGTATATTATTACCGCAACTGATTACCTTACATGAAGGGCTGAGGCAGCAACTGTCCAGGATTGTTCGACCGATACTGCAGCTAGGTTCATTTTTGAAAATATTATCACTCGATTTAGATGTCCTAGGAGTATGACCAATGATCATCGTGGTGATTTTATCAGTAGTACAATAGCAAAGCTTACATCATAGTTCTTGATCCAACATCATAAAAGTATCCCCTACCATCCGCAAGCCAATGGAACAGTAGAAGCGTTTAACAAGATCTTGGAGAGAGGATTAACGAAGGTTTCTTGTGCAAACAGGGAGGATTGGGATGATAGAGTCCCAACAGTTTTATGGGCTTACAGGACAACCACAAAGAAACTCCACAGGTATACTCCATTCCAGATAGTCTATGGGAAAGAGGTTGTGGTACCTGCATAATTCATTACTCCGAGTTTATATATTGCACAAATTACTCACATGTTGGAAGATGAATCAGTTGCGTAGAGGCTTATGGAATTACAAGAACTTGAAGAGACCAAGTTTTTAGCAGACTTCCATCAATCAGTTGAGAAAGCAAGGCAAAAATCTTGGCACGATAGACACATTAAGACCATAGCATTTACGCAAGGAGACAAGGTCCTACTTTATGATAGTCAATACCAGAAACATCCAGGCAAGTTGTGCATGCATTGGTTGGGGCCATTTATAGTTGCTGAGATCCGACCTTCTGGAGTAGTCAGACTCGCGCAACTGGATGGTATGATGTGGCCAGGATGGGTGAATGGCGCTCCCCTTAAACCCTATATTTATCAGAACTGAGCTAAAGGACTGTTGATCTAGTCCAAAGGAGCATGTATAGTAGTTAGATTTGATTTTTTTTTGGTAATTTATGCGAATTCAGTTAATAAACTCTAAGAGTGCATTGTTGCGCCACGACATGTATTTTCATTTTTCTATCTAAGTGTTGTTTGATGCATAACTGCTTACTCAACAACATAGGATCAGAAGAACCATGAATCTATTAATGACAATCATTAAATGTGATAGGGACCCTTTTGTGGTCGGAGGAAGAGCGAATTCGGACGCAATCTGAGTCCATGTGCCACATGAACCCAGTCTAGTCATAGCCTTTATTACCACTAGAGTAACCCGTCCGAATTCTGTTAAACCATAAGGTTGCGATAAGCGAGGATGCCCTCGATATTCACACCAGAATTCTCATTCGTTAAACGGTAAGGTCTAGAATTGGCCACGTCCCTGACCAACTTGCCCAATAAATTCATAGATCACCCAATAGATTTACCCTATTAACCAGTCTCGTCAGACAACTCAGATCCAAGTTGCGTCTATAGGGTTAATGATGAATAGACTTAACAATTATTACAGAACTTGCCAACTAAGCTCAAGTGTAAGACTCTGAAAGATTGGTGTAGGACGCATTGTTTCCCAGAGAGAACTTAGTGATTTGCGAATTCTGAATTGTTTGAAATCCTGTGCATTCCCTTTGCCCTCAGTTTTGATCCCCTAGCCTCGTTTAGCTATTGAATTTGTTGACAGTTCAGACTCACCATGACGAGAGCTACAGGGAGCAGAAGTGTCGTTTTGAAGGATGCAGTACTAGACGAGCCTTGTGGCCCCCAGGTCGAGATAGTGGGCGATCTCAAAGGGAGCTCGAGCAAGTTAAGCTCCTTGAGCTTGACCTGACAGACCAGGTTATGTTCCCACATATGAACATCGATGTCTTCTGGAGTATCGCTCCGAACGAGTTGGGAGGCATGCAATTCGTGCCAAAGCTGAAGTTCATCAAACTATTTAACCCTAAAATTATGAACCTTCGAGATTGTCAGTTTTCGACACCACTGAAGAAGTTGCGAGGTGTACCAAGTTTCTCATTAGCAGGGTACATAAAAAAATCCTATGGTTGGATAGGAGATATCCAATTCACGCAGAGGACATCCACCAGCTTACTGGACTGTCCATCAAAGGTGAGGATGTGTCCAAAGGTTTCTAGGGTCCCAACAAGCATGGCAAGAAGAAGGGGGAGCCCAGTCTATATGAGCAATTCCATACACAGAGGGGGGCGGGCGACGCACAACTAAGATAGACCCCATTCTACCCGAGACGGTCAGGACTAGTTGCTATGTAATTGTTAGCAAGGTCATGAGGTCTTATTACAAAGGAGAGTTTACACTGGATTCCCTATCAGTGGCAGACTTTTGTGCCAATGGCGTTGTATTTAACTGGTGTAGTTATTTACTGGAGTAACTCCTGGTGGCTTGCGAGGAAGCACAGGAAAAGGGTGGCACTTTCACCACGACTAGTTATCGGTTGCGTTCACAATGCTGAAGTGGACGCCACCCGCAGGAAGACCACTATCGCCAATAGATAAGGGGCGGTTGGAAAAGATGTTCGAGGCTTGGCACTCAAGGTTGGACTCGAAGAATATTTCCTTCAACAACACAACGTTCTCCAAATGGTACAACAGGTTGTTGGACGCAACTCAGAGGTTGTGCATTCCACAAGAATTGCTCAACTGTAACACGCGGAACATTGCATTTAGCATGAACTTCCACCATACATTTGTATGGCCAAGGTATGCCAACCGAGAAGACTTCCACTCACACATGCTACCATTCCACTTAGATGAGGAGGCATTTGGCAAGGAGGTTATGTCATGGCCTGGAGTAAAACGCAACCCGCGCAAGTCGGGGATGCATTACCTTATGCCTGCGGAGCTGCTGAAGAAAAGGGGTCAGGAAGCAGGGGTAGGACCGAGCTCAGGCCAAGAGGTACAGAAGAAAGAATCCCCAGTACAGACCGACTCCGACGAGGAGGAAGAGACGTAGCCGCTAGAGCTCTAGAAGAGAACATTACCCATGTTCCCGCAGCTTCCAGAGAAAGCTATGTTGATAGGTAAGGATGTCAACAAAATTCTCAGCATCGCACTCATCACAGAGCTAATGGCTAAGAAACCCAGGACGGGGATCTCCCCAAGAAAGGTTCTGAACCCCCATCCCGTTTCAGCCACCATTCCTCGCACTCGCTCAACGGCTCGAGCAACCCATATTATAGATATCCAGGATGACCCTGAGCCTGACACCACTCCATAAACCACCATCATCACTGAACAACCTCCATCACCACCACAAACCCAATCACCACCTCAAGAAACTGCCATTCCTTCCCAAACCATCGATGTAGAACCCATGCAGTTGGATCCCCCAGAGATACTCGAGTAGAGACTAGAACTCACTGGTCCAAACCTAGAAATACCTGAACATAGGATACAACTCACTGGGTCGAACCCTGAAGCCCAGAACCAACAGATCATACCCTTTGTGCCAATTCAGGACACTTTGTCTTCAACAGAGTTGCAAACTGTGCCAAACCCGCAAGTGCTAAGTCCTCAACGCACTTCCTCAATGACCAAGGTTGAGGGTGCTATCAGAAAAAGCGCAACCCTGGAAGTTGAGGGTCACAAAGAGGTAGAGATACCAGAGGTTCAACAGGAACCTGATACGACATCAGGCGAGAGCGCAACATGAGTACAGGAACAAATGGAGCTCGTCCTCCAAAACCCACAACAGTGTGCAAAGTTGCTACAACTCTGCCTGGCCAGAACAGAAGTACTAACGTTCCTGCCATCGATGTTGAGATTGAGGCTTGCGCCAGGATCGTCTACAGGAGAAGAGGAGGTGGAGACACCTTCAGAGCATTCAATGGCCAGTAGACTCCCACTTTAGGTCTGAGTTCCAAAGGAGGTCACCCCTTCTTCTGTTGACCTTGCACAGTGGCCAGAAACGCAACTAGTTGGAATGATCAGAGCCTCAACTGATCAACTGGAGTAGAAGCTCCAGTAGGCGGAAAGGACTGTAGATTTCTCAAGGGAGGAATCACTCCTTTCTCAAGCATGCAAAACACAGGAAGAATACGCCAAGATCCAGGTGGAGCAGAAACTAGAAAGAGTCCAGGAGAGGCTTACTGAAGCCTGGCCAGAAATAAGGAAGGTAGCACCACAACTTCCAGAATCCAGTGTTGGAGGAGAACCTGAGCATCAAATCGAGCTACTCCAGGGAGCATGGTCATAGTTGGCCATTCACATAGAGAATCTAGAAGTACAGTTGCGGGAAAGTCATCAGGAAGCAGAACAACAACCTCAGAAGTTGCAGGAGCAGATTGTTACATGTCAAAATTACTCACTTCGATGATGTCTCACTGCCATTGTCGCAAGTGTTTCAAGTGTCACACTTTTGTCACAAGTGTCGCAGAAATCATACCGTCGTCTCGCTCGTGTTGCATCGCGAATGACATTACAAGAACACTTGAGATATCCTCTAAGACTGGTTAAAAGAAGGAAATATATCATTTGGCGAAGAGTACAAACTTTTACCTTGAGGGATCACCATCTTTAAAGCATTTTTGGAGGTCGATGCTCCCCTGTCCACTTGCAGGGAGCGCTAATGCTCCTTGTTGTCCTAGCAGGGAGCATTGCAACGCTCTGTGGCCCACTTTGAGGGAGCGTCGAGTTGTTGAGAAAATCATGGGACAAATCCCCCTTATCTCTGAGGTCAGCTGAGAAATATCTGAGTCAGTTTGGCTCGAATCCAAGACCAAGGCTAGATTTAAGGGGAGTTCCACAACTAATGGAGTAATATCCTCAACTTATCCCAAGAATCTCTAAGATAGTTAGGCCTCTCAAATCCTATATAAGGAGGCATTCTCATGGTAAAAGGGGCAGAATAATCAGTGAAAAGTATTGTCATTTTTATTATGGATCATTCGAGCAAGGGGTTGGACAAGGAGAGCTTGGTGAGGCTGCCACATCTGCATCTACACTTTGTAAACACCTTGTTTTGTTCTCATTAATACATGTGCTTGGCCTGTTTCCTTCAAGATTGTGTACATTTGCATGAACTTGTCTTTTTTGGATAAATCTAGATTTGAACTAATCATGGTAGAATAGGAAGTATGCTTTGTCTTTATTGTTTATGGGATTGCATGACTTGTTAAAGGACTTGGAGATCAAGCCCAACTTGGACCGAGCGAAGACAAACTTCATAAAAGGGTACTCATAGTTTCTTCCTCTTCTCTATTTGATTATATTAACTATGTTTAAAGGAAAGTCGGTGTTCAATGTTAGGAATTTTATGTCTTGGTCATAGGGGTCTAAGATCCAAGAGGGAATTCACATGTCCGTAGGGAAATTTTTCTAGTACAGAAATTGGTGACAACCTCAAAGTTGGTGAATGAATTGAAGCTTGGGGGGGCATGTCTCCAGCCTTTGATTATCATTATGGAGTTAAGCCGCTAGCTTTTCAAGCTGGGGGCAGAGTACCAACCATCCATGGGTATCCCTACCTTTGGAAATGACACTGGGAATTTACAAGCATAGTTTAATTTTGTTTCAAGCTTGTTTCAAAATGAAACCAATACCGAGCTTAGTCTTTGTTCTTTCTCGCGCTCGTAAATACATGAGAATGTAACCGAGTATACTTTTATTGCTTTTTTGGACTCATAAAGGTTATATGAAAAAGGAACTCCCTGGAGTCTCCTTTAAGCTCTTTTCAGACTCTCTAAACATGAAAAGGTTGCCGAGTGATCTTGCTTCCTTTCACACTCGCTAAAAGGTTTGAAAGCACATCTTTCGAGTGGTATTTTATCTCTTTCTCGGCCTCACGAGACTAATATTACAAAAAAGGACAAACCTGGAGTCATCTTTAAGTAATTTCCAGACTCTCTAAACATGAAAAACAACCGAGTTTGCCTTCTCTGGACTCGTTCAAAAATTACACATTGAAGGGCCCATATGGGACCGAACCCTTACTTCTTTCGGTTCGTTAAACAAAAGAAGAGGAACTTACCGAAGGTGAGTTATATTGAGCATGTGTTATCCTCCTCGAGCTTGTAAAAATAAAAAGAGGTACTCGTCTATCTGGATGGGGGAAAAAAATGAAGGAAGCAAGCCAAGCAGTTTTTGGAAACATCACAGGTCACTCTTACAGTCGCCCTTGAACACAACACATTGTCTTTTTAACCTGTTGAACCTCTGCACTAAACCAATCCTTTGAGCTTCTTTACTCCTTCGGGTCACCCGATGAAAGTCACAACATCCATTGCATCATGTTTTGGTCCATGTCGTGTTCCTGCCGTTTGTGCCCCAGTGTTCAAGGGAAGTATCCACTTCAAAGGTCAACCATCACAAATTTCCTATTTCAATACCCGTGTTAGTCCATTCTCATTTCATCCACCAATTTACGTCTATGTGTCAGTTTCATGTCGTTGATGGGGGATACATTAGGACCCTCCTTCGACGAGTCTGTTCCTGTCGAATTCAACACATTATCCGGGAATTAGACTTAGAAACCAGTTAGTACCTTGGGACCTGCATGCCTCAATGCCAGGCCTCCTCACTTCCGACAGTGGGTTTACATCATTGACCCTTGATCAGATGATTCCACGAATGTTCAACTTTGACTCATCTATTCACATTCGTTGGATTGTACTAGGGTACCTTGGGAGTCATTGACATCATTGGTGATTTCCCTCGCACTTGTTAACGATTTACCTCAATGATCGGTAATCAATTGGTCTCTACCATGTTCGACATCAAAACATATATTCACACGGTTAGATTTGTACCACATCGGGATTGGTAAGAAGACCCTGGGTTGAGTGTTCACTCTGATATCTACTTTACCGAGGTTGCGATGAAGTTTCTTTTGAGAATATTGATATATATACTGTCACATAGATCCACTTTGTATTGGTCTGTGGCTATGTTTTGTCATCTCGTAGATCCACTGTGTATTGTTTGTGGCTACGATCAACTCATGTCATGGAAGTATAGATCCACATTGTATCTTTGGTGGCTATACCTTTTAAGTCAATATGATTATGGATCCGCAGTGTATTTTATGGCAGCCATACCTTGAAAATCTTTTATCACTCAAGCATAGGTATGCTTGCCTTGGGTTTGAAACATGTCATAAAATTTGGTTGATGGTTGTATGGAGCTTCTACGAGGTTCTCCGAGTCCATACCCTTGCTTCGAAAAGTCTACAAAGTACTTCAATCATCAGTTTTCATCTTCTGACTTTGCACTTTGGGGGGCAATCTGTTACATGTCAAAATTACTCACGTCGATGATGTCTCACTGCCATTATCACAAGTGTCGCACTTTTTTCACAAGTGTCGCAGAAATCATACTATCGTCTCGCTCGTGTCGCATCGTGAATGACATGACAAGAACACTTGAGATATCCTCTAAGACTGGTTAAAAGAAGGAAATATATCATTTGGAGAAGATTACACACTTTTACCTTGAGGGATCACCATCTTTAAATCATTTTTGGAGGTTGATGCTCCCTTGTCCACTTGCAGGGAGCGCTAGCACTCCTTTCCCTCCTAGCAGGGAGCACTGCAACGCTCTGTGGCCCACTTTGAGGGAGCGCTAAGTTGTTGAGAAAATCATGGGACAAATCCCTCTTATCTCTGAAGTCAGCTAAGAAATATCCGAGTCAGTTTGGCTCGAATCCAAGACCAAGGCTGGATTTAATGGGAGTTCCACAACTGATGGAGTAATATCCTCAACTTATCCCAAGAATCTCTAAGACAGTTAGGCCTCTCAAAGCCTATATAAGGAGGCATTCTCATGGTAAAAGGGGGAGAATAATCAATGAAAAGTATTGTTATTTTGATTGTGGATCATTCGAGCAAGGGGTTGGACAAGGAGAGCTTGGTGAGGCTGCTACATTTGCATATACACTTTGTAAGCACCTTATTTTGTTCTCATTAATACATGTGCTTGGTCTGTTTCCTTCAAGATTGTGTACATTTGCATGAAATTGTCTCTTTTGGATAAATATAGCTTTGAACTAATCATGGTAGAATAGGAAGTATGCTTTGTCTTTGTTGTTTATGGGATTGCAGGACTCGTTAAAGGACTTGGAGATCAAGCCCAACTTGGACTGAGCGAGGACAAACTTCGTAAAAAGGTACCCATACTTTCTTCCTCTTCTCTATTTGATTAGCTTAACTATGTTTAAAGGAAAGTCAGTGTTCAACATTAGCACTTTTTTGTCTTGGTCATAGGGGTCTAAGATCCAAGAGGGAATTCACCTGTCCTACAACACAGATGGAGAAAGTAGTGCCGAAAGGTAACAACGCTCGAGCAACACTACACAAGCGCACAACCGAATGTACATGAATATTTCGTGAAGTCAACGACTGGATGGCAATTATGGCAAGGCGTAACCAAACTTTGGAGGAGGTGCGCGCAAGAATCCAATTGCTCAACAAAGAAGTTGCAATCACCATGGATCCGCTAGAGCAATAGGAGAAATTTGATAAAATCCAGCAAGCGGACAATGAGTTGAACGCTCTGTTTGAAGCACAATCCATAACCAAGAAAGAGTTGCATGAATTTTGACCTGTTGTTCAGACAATGTATATGCAAATGCATCAGGTAGATGCTACAATCGACTCTGAATGGAACTCTATGGCCAAATCCAAGCCTAAAGGATGTATCATATATGCGACTCAAGAGTTTATAGCCGAAGCCTCACTCCTTGCCAGGAAGTGGCAGGATAAAATTTGGAGTTTCTAGGAAGTCGGGAAGCGGGCCTTAGAGTTGGTCCCAGAGTTGGGCCCTTCATTTGAAGAGGCAAAAAAGGAGAAAGAGCAAGTAGAAGATGAAAGCAAAACAGAGAAGGAGGGCAAAGGAAAGCAACAAGAACTCCTAGAAGTTGCGAAAGAGCCAGGTACTTGACTCGAGGGCGAGTCAAGGATTGTGATCGGAACCTGTTGAGCCCTTCGTTTTTGGTTTGGATTTGCGCAAGGAGGACTAGAGTCCCAATTTTGGTCAAATGCGAGTTGCAAAAGCTACAAAAGAAGTTGGACAGTGGAGCAAGTAAAGAAACAAAAATCAGTTTTGAAAAGGGATAGCGCAACACCATCAAGGCAAAAACGGTTACAACAGAACAAGATCAAGAACAAGAAAGCATGCAGAGCCCAAATCCAAAAGATCCCACTCAACCTATATATGAGATGCATATTATTTTAAAGGGTTGGGTTTTTGTTGTTATTTTTGGGTATGGTTGAGTGTAGTTGCTTGTCTGTAGAGTTTTGTCATAGATGGTATAGAGCGCGCAGACAGAGAAAGGGTTCTGTGACTGTAACTTTTATACATTTTGGGGAAAAGGGTAGTTAGAGCTCTGTGACATGAGTCCAGAGATAGAAGCTTTTAATAGAGTGTTGATTGGTATCTCTGAGATTTTATCTGAGAAGCTCTGTTAGTAATATATAAAGAAGGACGTAAAATTCTAAAATTACTGTGTCATTCTGTGTGTATGCTTATGAATTGTCTCCTTACAATACTTCTTTATGCTTGATAAGATCAATATGTTGTCTCTGTCTACAAATACTTTTACAAATTGAGTATCTTTATTTCTAGTATGAACGTATTCAGATTTGTTTTGTAGTTAGCCTATCTTGTGCAAGATCATGGTGAATCTTGAGGATTCTGGAACCCACCTAAGTATTCTCTTTGCCCTTCCCTATGTTTTTGTCTTGGTTGCGCTTCAGGTGAGACTTATTCTCTTCGGAGGAGATGAAAATGTCAGCGCTCTAGACTACTCGGTGCCTTTTGTTGGTAACCTGAGAAGGACCCTAGTATAATCAATTTCGCGCCAACAATGGATATGTTTATGATATTGACAAAGAAGAATTCATCTTCATAGCCATGGATACAAAGACTATTGATAAAGAAAATGAAGGCAACTAGAAAGAAAAATTATATTAAGAAGAAGAAGACTTGATGGGGAAGTGAATATTGAAGCATAACTCGTTGGTGCATTAGAAGAAATAGACAAAGTCAGGGGAGAGAATAAAAAGCAAAAAGAGCAATTGCAAAAATATGAAAAGAGTGATCATGATCTTAATGAAATAAAAAATATATATATAGTTAGCATCCTGAAGACTCAACTAGAAGAGGAAAAAGGGATAGAAGAAGTGGTGAGAAGCCAGTTGAAAGAAAAGGAAGAAAACTGCAAGAATCTATAGGCTAAAATCGTTTCCTTAAGAAAGGAAATAGAGAAAACAACTAATCAGTTTATTAAAAGCTTGAAGTTTGGAAAAGGTACTGAAATCTTAGATAATATTCTCAGTTACCAAAGGTCACCATTCATCAAGACAGGTCTTGGCTACCATGAAAAACAAAAGACCCTTAAGGGAGATGCAAGCACTAAGGTCATAAAGCCATCAGAAAACGAAAATGAATAAAAGCCTAAAAGCTATTCTAATATTATCAAAGGCTCCATCAACAATGAAAACAACACCATGAAAGGAAATGATGACCAACAAAAACATGATTCTTCTTACAAGAATAACAAGAATGGGTTCAAAAGAGTTGTTCCACCAAGAAGGCCTTTCATGACCCAATACCAAAATCTGTTTCTTGGCTATTGTTTTTCTTGCAATAATTTTGGTCACAAAGCAATAAATTCTAGAGCTTATACAAGAAGTGACCATGTGAGAAATAGAAATAGAGGTCCTTACAAGACGTCAAAGGATGATTACATGAGCAACACAACCCAAAGTTCTCATGGGTTTGCTAACAAAAACTACAATTTTTTTGCTCCTCTACTTGATTACGATACCAAATGTCATAAGTGCAATAGCGATGGGCACATAGCATGTGACTTTATAAGCAACATCATAAAGCCCCCTAAACAAAACATGGAAGAAGATTTTCTTACCAAGCATAGAGAAGAATACACAAGGGTGTCGAAAAGGAAGCAAGAAGAACCAAAGAAGGAAGAATTTGGATTTGGAAGGTATGCTCAAGACAAAGGAAACCAATGGTACATTGAAAGTGGATGTTCAAAACACATGACAAGGGATCAGAACAAATTTCTCATCCTAGAGGAAGAAAAAGGAGGCAACGTTACCTTTGGGGATAATGCTTTTGCAAGGATACTTGGAAAAGGTACCGTTAGTCTTGATGTTGGAAAGACTAAAACATAGAATGTCTTGTATGTTGAAGGGTTAAAACACAATCTTCTAAGTGTCATTCAAATGCGTGATCAAGGTTACAACCTCACATTTGATTCTAAAGGAAGTTGGATAAGGAAAGAATGTTCACGAAGATTAGTGGCAAATGCAAACATAACCCCAAGCAATGTATACATTCTCAATGAAGCTAAAGGAGAAAAATGTTGTATGGGACAAGTAGACAAAATTTTGTTATGGCATAGAAGGATGGATCATATAAACTTTGTCAATCTAGTAAAACCCAACAAAACACAAGCACTAAAAGATATGCCAAGGATCTCAAAACCTACAGACGCTATTTGCAAGTCATGTCAGCACAGGATGCAAATGAGAATTAGTTTCAAAACAAAGGAATACTCAACATCAAAGCCATCAGAACTTGTATAGACAGACCTGTGTGGGCCAACAACAACACAAACTTTAAAATTTGAGAGTTATTTTATGTTGCTTATTGATGATTACACAAGAATGACATGAATTACATTTCTTAAATAAAATTATGAAACATTTGAGAAGTCTAAAGCTTTCAAATCCGAAGACTCCATCTAGATAGTGATATTCTTGATGATATAGATATATGAGTTCAGACTAGAAGAAGATTGATCTTTTCTTTGCTATATAAATTAGAGCCCAAGAATTTTACACAAGCTAGTGTAGATAAGCATTGGGTTAATGCTATGGAAGAAGAACTAAATCAGATTGAGAAGAATGAGACATGAGAACCTATGCCAAGACCAAAAGACAAGAATGTGATTGGCACCAAAGCGGTCTTTAGAAACAAATTCGATGAATATAGACAAGTAGTAGTTAATAAAGAAAGATTGGTATGTAAAGGGTATGTTCAAGTTGAGGGTATTGACTTTGAAGAATCCTTTGCTCCAGTTGCAAGATTAGAAGAAATCAAAATGTTTTTGGCATTTTCATGTTTCAAGAACTTCAAACTCTATCAAATGTATGTAAAGTCAGTCTTTCTAAATGGAAATCTAGAAGAAGAAGTACATATTAAAAAGCCAAAAGGATTTCAATTGTCAAACAATGAAGATTATGTAGGTAGATTGAAGAAAACACTCTATGGACTAAAGCAAGCTCACAGAGCTTGGTATTGAAGACTTGACAAATACCTACTGTTATCGCACGGTTTGTAGGAAAGGTCTAGAGAGCTTGAGTCAGGGCTTGAAACCGGCGTAACAGGAGCTTCCCCACCCACTGTCACCTCGATGGGGGGCTCTTTCTATTTAGGAGGGCTAGTCCAAGGGAGACGTCCCTAAGGTAATCTGGTTAATGAAGGGCTAAGGGATAGTGGACCAAGACAAAGGTTCCCTTTCACAGATTACAACCAAGTATTGGATAATCAAGGAGAAGTCTTCCACTGACGATGCACCTGTTTGCGAGACAAGACGAAGAAGACTAGAAAATGTGCTTTGCAGTGGGTTAGTACTTCATAAAATCAATGATTATCTCTATCATATATATATGAGCAAATGATTAAATGCTATTATTGACGAAGTCAATGATGGCTCAATAAAGACAAAAGATTAATACCACTCCTTCAACAAAGCATAAGAGCATTCAATGTTTAAATTCAAATCTTTGTATCACTTATTAATGCAATAAATATGTCAAATCAGGCTCATATATAATGTTGTTGCGTCACCTATATTGTTTCTGCAGTATGTGTGACGTCAAGCATTAAATATTAGACAATTTGAGTGGAACGCTTTGTCAAATTAGCTCACAGATGCAAGTAGTAACTCAAATGTCTATCAAAATAGGTGAAAATAGTCACAACGTTTTAGGTATAAGCAAGAAATCAAGACTATGACGTCACCTATATATAAATTTTGGTGTTCTGCAGGTTAGC